>JADRCC010571003.1:0-16597 GCA_019843855.1 Hylomyscus alleni
GAGAAGTTGCAAGCTGGACATAAAACAGGAAAACAATCAAGAGAATCATATTATCTTCACACTTACTAAAGGCATACCACCAGCAGGAAAAAATACAAGGCATGATCAAAAATCGTGGAGGGTATATTAAAGATATGCATGTTAAATGTAAATGTGTATAATAAAACTTTAAAAATAAAACTGACAGTTTAAAAAAAAATAATGGAACTCAGAAAATGCCCTTTTGCTTCAAATATCTGGATAATGGAAAAGATTGAGAATGTGGTAAATATAAAAATAAAGTGGTGAAAGACAGTGCAATTGTAGTAGTAATTGGAAGTGTTGAATGCAGATTAGCCTGCTATGAGTATCCTTGGTGTCTGGAGCATGTACCCCTCATCCTAGGATTAATGCAATTTAGAGACTTTTATTTGCATTTTCCTTTATAAATGTGTTCATCCCAAATCACAGTGTAGAAGATGCAACAGAGGTCAAGCACATCAATAACAATTAAACATTTTGGAACCTAGGGAGTGCTTACTCCTATGGGTCCATTTTCATGGCTCCCCACACACCCACAGAAGAAGCAGGGCCATGATGATGCTTCAGTTCTCTGGGGATTAACACCTTCATTCCTGTATTCCTAGAAATGTATGAGCATTTTCTCTTCCTTGGCATGTACAGGGAGGTACTTGATTAAATAGGTGTTCATATTTCTGAGATAGACTGAGGGAACACTGAACAGTATATTTGGTGTGGCTTTACAGTGTGCTTCTTTGGAGGACAGAAACAATGATCCAGGAATGAAAGGTTTTCAGGTTAAGCAAATACTTTGCATGTTAGAAGGTGAATTGGGTCTGCCACCCAGGAAAAACGTGGAGGCATTTTATTAGAGCCTTAGACTCAAAGGTGTCCATTCTTATCCAGTCAGAGAAATGTACTTACTGGATGGTTATCTGTTTTCTTTCCTAGTATTACTATGGTCATATCATTATAACCACTTTTTATATTTCAGTGTTTGGCTGGGGGCTGGTGCTGGCTTCTATTGCTAAAATATGATACCCATTGCTATAAGGAAGCCAAGTTCTCTAAAGATCTTTCTTGCCTTCAACTCTGATACACAGACAAAACCTCTAGATAACTCTTCAACATAGCATGCTTCTTTTCAGGAGCATTGCTTGATACTCTGTGCCCTTCTGCAGACCCAAACCATCTAGTGAGTGTTATGAACATATATAGCATTTTCATTTAATAATGCTAAGCGCCCGAGATCTTTTCTACCTGTTGTGGAAACTCAATACCATAGGCGTTCGATTTGTTTTGTTGTATTTCCTAATCTATATTGCAGTTTAGATCACTTGAACAGTCACTGAAACAGGCATATATCATACAGGCATCACAATTCCTTTATATAGGTTCATTCTCTTTTACTGTGCCCTGTGTGACCCCATTAACCACATGCTGTGCTTTAACCACAATGATAATGCTGGAGAACAGAGTGGGGGTGAGCAGATCTGGATGCGAAAATGAGTCAATGAGGGTGGGAGACCTGCGTAATTCTAGCTTTTAGTGAAAAAAAGTTTACCATTTCTTCAGGGCCAGACATTCTAGATGAATGGAGAATGACTAAAATCTTAACATACTTCTCTTATATGTATTTATAAAATGTTGTGTCAAACTCTCAGGTTTTCCAACATTTGGGTGATATTAACCTTCTGAAGCTCAGTACCCAACACCTTAGGCTTGTCTTTACACACTTGATTACATCATTTATTTTTTTATATCCATAATATACTTGATAAGACCCTATAAATGATCAAAGAGGTTCTCTGGCTTTACAAAGTTTTAAAATGTTTGTTAGCTACTTTGAACATTTCATTATCTTTCTCAATGGTCTTACTACAGTTTAGCAAAACCAAGTTAACCCTGCAGCACTTGTAATTTCCCTTGGTATATCTTAAATGCCTGATATATCTGCCAGCTAATGGACTAACTTTATGGGTATTCTAGTAAAATTCAAAGAAGAAACATCAGAAATTAGAATGCCAAGTGCTGTTTGTGCTTGAACTCTGATACAGGATGATGGGGTTGCAGAAGGACATCCAGAAGTGACCTAGTTGTGAAATGCCAATTTATTGATTTCTATTTATACATCCTTAGACTCTGTGATGAATAGTGAAGGGCTTTGTAGAAATCATTTTTTTATAGTATGTTTACCCACTTGTCCTATCTCGACCACTTAGAAGAGTCAGTTCAGGCATCCTGAATATACAGAAGCTGGAAAGAGGAGTCAAGGATGGGTACATCTCCGATATTGCTACCGTCCTGAAGTTTCCAAAGAAAAGCAGACCTCATAGGAAGATTTTTATTCACTCATCTCTGCCTTCACCTTGCCTACATCTTCTCTCAAAGGTAAGGATCAGAAATGTAATCAATTATGGCTTAAAGTTTAGACATTGTTGACATAGTTTTGCCAGTAGAGTCTTAGTTGGAACAAGGCCTGTTGAAAGAACATCTGATGTTTTGGCTGAGTCATTGCTTTCAAACAGCACATGATCTTTGCTTCTGCTTATAGGGACCTTTAAAACGGGTCATAGACTTTTATTTCTTCTGCCTGCATGTGGATAATTGAATTGCAGTTTGCTAACTGAGACGACATTAGTTGGTTTCAAGTGTACCATTTTGATATTTTAAAGGAATCTTGGGTTTCTTCAACCGTTGAAAAATGGGATTTTTAGAGGTAGATTTCCAGACAGTGTATTTTTGGACTGATAAATTATTGTAATGTGTGTGTTAGAATTATGTCTATGAAAAGCTTCAGTAGTATCTAAATGAATTTTGTCTATTATTTTCCATAGTCTTGAGGGTGCAATGGGGAACACTATTTCATTAATAGTAATATAGCAGTAATAAAAACTACTGAACACATACCATGCTCACACATTGCTTTGAATATATTACCTCATTTGTTCTTATTAGATACAAGTGCAACCTGAGGCTCAGATAATTTGATAATGAACACATGGTTATTCAAGTGAGGAAGGATATAGTGTCAGGAGTGAGCCAGCATGTATGTCTGTAAATTAAATGCTCTTTGCTATTGTGCTAAAATACCCCTTCCACAACCACATTGTCCCTCTAAAGTCTGATACTGAAAAGAGAATCTGACACATATATGTGCCAAGATTCATGTTACAAAATTGTTTTTGAGTTAAATGAAATTTTAATTCTAAAGAGTGTTTTAAGCAACCTTTTATCTTGAGGTAATATTAATCCTTTATTCTGAGTAATATTTCTTTTATGCAGCAGAAGGATGAATCCTGTTTTCATATCCATTTCTGTTAGTCTATATCTTTTTATTGGAGAATGGAAAATTGATTTTGAGAGTTAATAATGACTAAAGATCCTTGATTGTGCTCATTTTGCTGCTGCTACTGCTATTGGTGGTGATGGTAGTAGTATATACCTTTTGCTGGTCTATTATTTACTTCCTGTGGGTTCTTAGGTTAGAAATTTTCTTCTAGTACCTTCTGTAGGGTTAGATTATTAGATAGATATTGTTTAAATTTGGTTTTATTAGGAAAGATCTTACTTTCTCCATCTATGGTTATTGAAAATTTTCTAGTGCTGAAATCTGTGGTCTTAAGGTTCTGCAAGGTATCACTGCAGGTCCTTTTGGCTTTTAGAGTCAATATTGAGAATTCAGGTGTAATTCTAATTGATCTGTCTTTGTCTGCTACTTGCAGGTTTTATTACTCTTTTTTTTTGTTCTGTGTGTTTAATGTTTTGATTATTACACGGTGCAGGGACTGTCTTTTCTGGTCCACTCTCTTTTATGTTCTCTATGCTTCTTGTTCCTTTATAGGAGGGTTTCTAAGATATCTGTAGTTTATGTTTTTGTAGATATCCAGCTTTAATCTATAATGAATGCATGGAGTTATTTCAGTTTTCTATTATCTGTTGATACTTGTTTTATGTCTGAGTATGTGAGATTTAAAGAAAGTTATATGAGGTGCAGAGAAACAAACAGTATCACAAAATTAATAAATTCCTTAAAGAAGTCCCAGGAAAACACAAACAAAGAGTGACAGGGAATAAATAACACACACACACATACACACACACACACACACACACACACACAGAGAGAGAGAGAGAGAGAGAGAGAGAGAGAGAGAGAGAGAGCTCAGAACACAACATACATTTAAATTGGATGCCCCTATAAACCACCCCCTCCTCAGGATCTCAGAGAACCTTGGGGAAGAAGAGATAGAAAGATTAAGTCCCCAAGGGGATGAGGACACTACGAGAACATGGCCTTGTGAGTCAACTGAGCAAGATTCCTATGAGCTCACAAAAACCAAAACAGCAAGTTCAGGGCCTACAGGGCCTACAGGGCCTACAGGGCCTACAGGGTCTACAGTGTTTGTGTAAAACTGAGTAACTTATGGAACTCTTGAGTGTGTGAGCAAGTATGTCTCTGATTCCTGTTCCTGTTCTTGAGGTTGTTCTCCTTTTGTTGGGTTGCCTTGTCTATCTTCAATATCATGGTTTTTGTTTTAGCTTGTTGTATTTTATTTTGCTATTTTGGGTGGTTATCTATTAGAAGCCTAATAAAAGACAGTGATAAAATGTACCTAGAGGGGAAAGAGGTTAGGGAGGAACTGGGAGGACTATAGGGAGGGGAAACTGTAATCAGGATATATATATATATATATATATATATATATATATATATATATATATCTGTTTTTACCCATATATATATGGGTAAAAACAGTTTAAAATAAAAAGACAACCATCAATCTATTCTCATCACTATATATTATTTTTCATATTTTGAGCATTTGTAATTAGTATAATGTAAAATCAAAATTTAGCATGGTTTCTAAAAGTTAGTATAATTTTAGATATGTGTAGACAAATGCATCTATCAGTAGTTTATTTCTTTTCATTTTAAGTAATATACCATTGTGTGGATATACTACAGTTTCTTTATCAATTTATTGGTGGACATGTAGTTGTTTCTATTGTTGAATACTGTAAGTCAAGATGTGAACACTATCATATAAGGGTTTGTAAATACACCATTTTTCCCTAGAGGCTTATATTCCCAGAAGTTCAATGGTGGTGATTATGATTTATGCATGTCTTACTTTTATGGGAACAGAGAGATTGTTGTTCAAAATAAATAGATAAAGTATCTAATATTATTTCTATGTGGTTTAAACTTACATCTCTTACAAAGAAATATCTAGCCTCCTTTTTAGTGTGTATTTATTTTTCTATTTAATGTTGTATCAGTTTCACCTCAAGAGTACTTAATATTACTTGACACTATTGAAAATTCTAATGCTTATTATTTTTGATATCTGATGGATGTCAGCAGATAGGAATCCAAAGTCCAGGGAATTTATATATTTGAGAGAGAGGAATGGCATAGGGAATGTGGAGAGACAGGGGAGTTGCATTTTACAACAATATCATCTTGGTAAATTCTATTAGATTTTTCTATTTAAATGGTCATGTCATTTGTGAATAGAGATACATTGAGTTTTACCTTTACACTTTATGTCTATATTACAACCACCAACACTATACCAAGTACAAATATTAAGATTGGATGATCTTATTCCTGAATTCAAAGATAATGAATTGAGCTATTTATACTTGAATATGTATTTCTGTATATTTGTCCCTACGGATTGTGTAGATGGTCCTCAGCAGGATGAAGAAGATTATTTCAGTTTTTTATTTTGGCAAAGTGCTCCTTTTCTCATACCATTGGTCTTCTCACTGACTTTATGGTTTTACATTTTCTCAAATACCATATAGTCAAGATCAAGCAGAATTCTGTCTTCTCATCTTTTACTTGGCAATATTTCTTTGGATCAATTGCCAATTTCTTTCCTTTGATGGTCCTGAAAATCCAACCTAAAACCCTATACTTCTTAAGCATGTATGGTCTATCAAGGAGTTGCATCCTCAGACCTCAGGCATCTCCATCTTTGAATTCTATTGAATGGGTACACTAGAGTTTGTTTACTTATCCACTTACTAGAAAACATCTTAGAACTGGAATTATTACAAATCTTGGTAATAAAGTGCGACTGGTCTAAAGATCCCTTGACTAACATTGATATGGATGTTAGTTATCTGGGTAGATACAGAGGCCATGGCTGGTGGGCATATGTGTTAGGCCATGGCTGTTGACTGTATATACAACAGTGTGAGAAGCCATGGCTATTGGCTGTATGATATGAATGTCTTAAGAGATGGTCAGACTCTGTTCAAAAATTGATTTTTACCAACAAAGAATGAGAAGTCACTGTTCCACATACCAGTAAGGATGGAAAATTGAAAGTATTTTTTATTTTAGCCTTTGCAATGTTACTTCATTATTTCTTTTACTGTCTCCTAACAGTTTTTGATTAGCATCTTTTAAAAATACTTATTTACCATCCTCACATCTTAGGTACATTTCTGTTCCTGTCTTTTGTCCATATTTTGCTGGTGAATTTTCTTAAAAAATATTTATTTTTATCTTCAGTGTATGTGTGCATGTGTGTGTGTGCACATGTGCATGTATGTATGCATGCATTTGTGTGCGTGTGTGTGTATGTGCATGTGTGACATGGTACAGGTAACTGTAGAGGCCAGAACAAGATTTTGAATCACTTGGTGCTGAACTTACAGAAGGTTATGAGTTACCAGATTTGGGTGCCATCTACAAGAGCAGTAAGTTCTCTTAACCCCCGGGGATATTTTTCTAGTTCTTACTGTTACACTTTAAAAGATTTTTAATCCATTTTTCCAACCTTGTTAAAGCAGTTACTTCTAGCATGAACTGTTTTTATGGTAGACTTCGTAGTTTTGGGGACTCCTATGATCTATCTGTCCCTCTTATTCAAGTTCTCTGAGCCATAAATGCAAAATACATAAATGTGTCTAATGGAGGAAAATTTCATGTAGTCCCATTATTTGACAGAAAGCTACAGACAACTAATGACTTTGGGGATAAAGAGGATCAGAAGCTGTCATAGAAGTGAATAACTAGCATGTGATCTTCCTGAGATGAGTCTACCTTGGGTTATAATCCACGACGGATTTGTTCTAGTAGGCAAGGCCTAGGAGAAATTCATTTTAGGAAAGATTCATACTATTAGTATGCTTTTCCTGTGATCATACAAATATAACAATCACTAGGTATTAGATCACACTTTTGAGCAGATCGCTGCAGAACAATGTATAGTGTCTTGTAGTGATGCTATTTAGACAAATAGAGGACTTCTTAAATCTTAATGATAATCCTTTAAGAATTCCTAAAATTATATCAGTATTATTAAGCTTTTATAGTTGGACTGTTATTAGGTTTTCTCTGATAATCAAAATTGGATTGAGAACTCTGTCAGTCTTAAGTATCATGTCATGAGCTAATTGCCTCTGAGATAGCAAGCAAGCATCTACTACTGAGTACATTCCAAGAAGTTGTAAACCCATTAACTAGGAAACTAATGATTTACGATAGGTGCTAAGACAGAAGATAAAGTATTGATTGGGTTTATCTATACAAAACTTCACTAATACCTTAGTCACAGGATTTATGATTTTTAATTCTCCATGAACTTCCAGAACTGGTGACACGTGATGAATGTTTAGCCAGATAATTACTCCTAATGGATATGCATGTAAACACTCTTTGTTGTAAACTTCTTATTCGATTTATGGTTTTGAATTTATGGATAAACTTGTGGTGAACTTTCTAACCATGTGATCATGTATTCTCGAAGATGTATAAGAGCTGAGGACAAAGAGGAAACAGAACTGAACTGAAGACAACTTTTTTAGACAGAACTAAACTCAAGAAGAATTTAAAAGTAAATGCATAGCATTAGGAGTAATGATATTGGGAATAAGGGCAATATTGTGACACCAGAGAGGAGAAGAAAGCAAGATTAGAAGGAGGATGCAGAGTAGAATAAGTTAGAAACTATAAGGCAGCTTAAAAAACTAAGAGAGCAATATGCAGAATGCAAAGGGAAAGAGAAAAAAGAAGAAGCCGAGGAGAGAGCAGAAAGAGCAGACAAGCTTATCCTTATCATGGGACAGAACTGGTCTTTTCTTAATAGCAAGGCAGGCTTAGTCTTATTGAAGACAACAAAACTTTCTTCTTAAAGATTAGGGTTTAATACAGCTAGCAAGAAAGGGGTAGAAGTTTTTCTTTTTCTAAGCAATAAAATGTCGAGCTAATTTTTCACCCAGAATGAGTGAGTTCTTTCTGCACTGATTCGTAGTCTTTTGCTCCAAATGTATATATAAGTATGGATGTCTGTGTGTAAAAATGTAATTATGAGAATGTGTGTAAGCTTGACCAAACTGGTTTTAATGGAAATGTATAAATATGGATGTATGAATCTGTATATGAATTTATGAGAGCTTATGCTTATTTGCTTATGTATAAGTTTTTCCTTTTGTAAGTGTGATTCTCTTCTCCTGGTTCAATAGAAGTTTACAACTCCAAACTTCCTTCTAGCCTGACAAGTAAAAAGGAACTAAATCTGGACTAAAGGGAAAAGGCTCTAGCAATCAATCTTTACTTAATATCTTGCTGTATTATGATGAGGTGCTAAATGCCAGAGACTGCAGTTTCTGGCCTCAAAGGGACCCAGGCAAGTCACCTATAGTAGCAAAGTAACTTAGACTTATGTAAACATTTTATTATTATATAGCAACCCTAAACATGTTGTAGTACCAAGTCTTACCCCTCTCATGCACTCAAGAAGAACCAAGAACAAGAAAGAAAACCCACTTGGACTGGTAGCCTAGCTTAAAAGCCTTAGCTTCTCAAAGGGATAGCCCCCCCCTTTATTGGCTGATCAATGACATACAAACATTAAAAACATACTAACAGGGTTTTTACTTGTACATAAATATAAATATGTGCATATATATGTGTATGAAATAATAGTAATCAAAGCAAATGATGCAGTTAAATTGAGAGTGAAGGACACATAAGAGAAGATCAAGAAAGGGTAACTAGTAAGAGTTGGAGGGAGAAAGGAGATTGGGAAAATAACATAATTCTATTTCAGTAAAATTTTTAATATGTTTACATAATTGGAATACAAGTTACATACCTGATCAGTGTTTTGCAAACATTTTCTCTAGCCTATAGCTTATGTTTTTCTTTGTCTAACTTATATGCTGCTATAGTGGTTTGAATAGGTTGGGCCCTCATAGATTCATGTGCTTGAAAACTTAACTCGCAGGAAGTAACACTATTAGGAGATTTGGCCTTGTTGGAGTAGGTGTGGCCTTGCTGGAGGAAGTGTGTCACTGTAGGGGTGGGTTTTATGGTCCTACACTCAAGCTCCACCCAGTGTGGAAGAGAGAGTCTCTCCTGCTATAGTCTGATCAAGATCTAGAACTCTCAGATCCCTTCCAACTCCTTGTCTTTCTGCCTACTTTTCACCATAATAATGGACTGAACCTCTGCAACTGTAAGCCAGCACCAATGAAATATTCACCTTTATATGAGTTGCCTTGGTTATGATGTCTTTTCATAGCAATGAAACTTAAACTAAGATAGCTGGTGATCCACAGGCTTCCTTTTTATAGACTTGGAGTAATTCAGCATGCACTTAGAAATTAATGTGTTTTATCAAATCTTAAAATCACTTTATATCTTCCTTTCTTTTTCTTTCATTTTTATTTTGAGACAGGATATAATTTTTCCAGACAGGGATTTTAGTAAATTCTTTTGCATCAGCTTCATGACTGTATGTAGGTCTTTTTCTAATTTTAATGAAGTTTAGTGGTAGAATTTTTCTTGATGGAACACATTGTTATTGCATGGAAAAACTGGTTGTCAGGCTGTTTAGAGGGCCTATGAACATGAAGTTTTATAGTTTCACAATAATGTCTATTTCTCATTAAAAATACCCATTGTAGTAAATGGTAGAATACTTCCTTTACATGTTTACATTCTTTTAACACTTTTAAAACTTACTGTCCTCTAATATGTTATATCCCAACCACAATTTCCCCTTCTTCTCTCCTCCCAATGCTCCTGTCAGCACCTCCTTCCTCCCATCCACTCCTCTACCAATTACTCTTCAGAAAAGAGCAGGCCTCTCAGAAATGTCACTCAAACATGACATACCAAATTGCAATAAGACTAGGCACTTCTCCTCATATTAAGTCTGAAGAATGTAATGCAGTGCAAGAAGAAGGGTTGCAAAAGCAGGCAAAGAGTCAAAGACACTTTACCCCACTGTTAGGGGTCCCACAAAAAGACAAAGCTACACAACCACAATCTATATTCAAGAGGGCCTAAGTCTGACCCACACAGGCTCCCTGATTGTTGGTTCAGTCTCTGTGAGACCAGTTAGTTGATTCTGAGGGGTTTCTTGTAGTGTCCTTGACTTCTCTGTGTCCTGCAATCCTTCCTCATCCTCTTTTGCAGGGTTCACTATACCCGCTCCTAGCCCCCTCACCCCTGTCCTAATGTTGGGCTGTGGTTCTCTGTATCTGTTTCCATCAGTTTCTTTGTGAAGCCTCTTTGATGAGGATTAGCTATGGTCCCAGATAAAATTATGGCAGAATATTAGTAGGAATCATTTTATTGACTTTTGTTTTCCAAGTTGAGTTTGGTTCTATTCTAGGCATTTGGGATATATATCCTCTGTGTCCTGCCCTTCAAGCAGTATCAGAGGTGGACTACCTCTCATGACATTGGTATTATCATGGATCAGTCATTGATTGGCAACTCACCCAATTTCTGCACAGCATTTACTACCACTGCATATCTTGTAGGCAAGACAAATTGTAGGTAAGTCAAATGTTTTGAGGCTAGGTGGATGTCTTAACTCCATGGGAAGCCTTGCTGGTTAGAGAAGATGGCCAGTTCAGGCTTAATATTTGTGCTTACCAGAACTCTTCACTAGGATTGCTCTCAGACTTCTGGGAATTTCCATTGCAGTAGATTTTTAACTCACCCCAAAATACCCACAATTCTAGTTGTCTCTCCTAATACTCACTCGCTCAAATTATGTTGTACCCAATAACTCCTGTATCCATCTCCACTGGCCCCCATCCACCCAAGATATCTATTCTGTTTTCTTATCATAGAAAGATTCACAAGTTCCTCCCTAGATTTCTGTTTATTACATAGCTTCTCTTCATCTGTAGATTATAATTTACTTAACATGTAATAGCCACATATAAGTGAGTATATATCATGTTTTTCTTTCTTGTTCTGAGTTTTCTCACCTATTTTTTTAATTAATTTATTTTTTACACTCCATATTCCATTCACTCCCCATCTACCTTTCCACTGCTCCACATCCCACACTTCCTCCCCAGTGCCCTGTCTCCATGTGGATGCCCGTATCCCCCACCCCACCTGACCTCTAAACTCCCTGGGCCCTGCAGTCTCTTGAGGATTAGGTACATCATCTCTGAATGAACACAGACTCGGAAGTCCTCTACTGTCTATGTGTTGGAGGCCTCATATCAGCTGCTGTATGTTGTTTGTTTGGTGGCTTAGGGTTTGAGAGATCTTGGGGGTCTAGATTAATTGAGACTGTTGGTCCTCCTACAGCATTATCCTTCTCCTCAACTTCTTTCAGCCTTCCCTAACTCAATAACAGGGGTCAGCTGCTTCTGTCCATTAGTTGGGTGCAAATATCTTCATCTGACTCTTTCAGCTGCTTGTTGGGTCTTTCAGAGGGCAGTCATGATAGGTCCCTTTTTGTGAGTGCTCTATAGACTCAGTAATAGTGTCAGGCCTTGGGACCTCCCCTTGAGCTGGATCCTACTTTGGGCCTGTCACTGTACCTTCTTTTCCTTGGGCTCCTCTCCATTTCCATCCCTGTAATTCTTTCAGACAGGAACAATTATGGGTCAGAGATGTGATTGTGGGATGACAACCTCATGCCTCACTTGATGCCCTGTCTTCCTGCTGGAGGTGGGCTCTATAAGTTCCCTCTCCCTACTGTCAGGCATTTCATCTAAGGTCCCTCCCTTTGATTCCTGAGAGTCTTTCACCTCCTATGTCTCTGGTGCATTCTGGAGGGCCCCCCCCAAACTCCTCTTTCCTGAGGTTGCTTGTTGTGGGGCAGTGGGCTGTTCTGACAGCCTGGGCCTAGTCAAGTTACAGGCCTGGAACCCTGGAACATCCAATGAGCAATCTTGTTCACAAGGGAGGGCAGAAGTTCGGTGGTAGCTCCTGAGACCTTGGCTCAGGTTTCAGCCCCGAACTCCCCACAATGACCCCAGCAGGAGAGGTATGTAATATAGGTCAAGCCCTCTTACATGCAAATAAAGATTTTCAGCTCAAACCAATGAGAAATAACTGCTGTCGAAATCTCCCCCCCCCGAAACTGTGTTTACAAATACATACATACATATATATATGCATATATGCATATACATGTATGTATATATATACACATATATATATACGTATGTATATATATATGGATATATATATATCTCCATATATATATGTGTGTGTGTGTGTGTGTGTGTGTGTGTGTATCTCCTATCCAGGTAAGTAAAAGTGTGTGAAAACTCTACTCCATTGTCTGAGTCTTTTGTTCTAAGAGCTGTAACACTTGGGAAGAGGTCTGCTCTCCTGAAATGCGGCCTGAAGCTGTGCCACACTCTTCACAGCTTAGTCAGCCTCTTGTTGGCCCAGCCTGACCTGACTCAGTGCAGGGCAGCTCGGAGAAACAAAGTGACCTGGAATACAGGGCAGAGACAGCTCCACACACGTGCTCGCTTGTTTCCCTTTACAAGGGCTCTTGTACCAAGCCAGGGTCTGGAGATTTCTGTGGAAAGCCTCCAGCATTCAGGCCCACAGCTTGTTTCCATTCTTTCTACTGACCCTCAGGGCTTCAGTCCTTTCCCTCTCTCAGTACCAGATCAGGTTCCCCTCTTCCCAACCCCACTCCCCATCCCCCCATCCACTTTCACTCCCAAGTCTCTCATTCCCTCCCCACTTGTGATTGCTTTCTTCTCTGTCACAAGTAGGACTGAGGCGTCCTCACTTGGGTCCTTAAGCTTGTTGACCTTTTTGAGTACTGTGGACTGCATCTTGGGTATTCTGTACTATTTTATGGTTAATATCCACTTATTAGTGAGTACATATCATGCACATCTTTTTGGATCTGAGTTACCTCACTCAGGATGATATTTTCTAGTTCAATCCATTTGCTTGCAAAACTCAGGATGTCCTTATTCTTAATAGTTGAGTAGTATTCCGTTGTGTAAATGGACAACATTTTCTGTATCCATTCTTCTGTCATGGGACATCTGCGTTGTTTCCAGCTTCTGACTATCACAAATAAGGCCACTATTAACATAGCGGATCACACGCCCCTGTGACATGGTAGGGCATCTTTTGGATATATTCTCAAGAGTGGTATAGCTGGGTCTTCAGGTAGATCTATTTCTAATTTTCTTAGGAACATCTGGATTGATTTCCAGAGTAGTTGTGCCAGTTTGCAAGCTCACCAGTAATGGAGGCATGTTCTCCTTTCTCCACATCTTCTCTAATATGTGTTGTCTCCTGAGGATTTGACCTTAGTCATTCTGATTGGTGTAAGGTAGAATCTCAGAGTCTTTTTGATTTGAATTTCCCTGATGGCTGAGAATGTTAAACTTTTCCTTAAGTCTTTAAGTGCTTGTCAGCCAATAGCGATAGTTCCATTAATAGTTCTCTGTTTAGATCTGTAGCCCACTTTTTAATTACATTATTTGGTCTGTTGATGTCTAATTTCTTAGGTTCTTTATGTATTTTGGATCCCAGCCTGTAGGCTTATATGTTTAAAACCAACTCTAATAACGGTTCCTTAACACTTTAACCTCCCTCCTAGCCCACCACCTACCAGAAGTAGTGGAAAGAAAAGATTAATAGGGCAAAGGGGAATATGAACCTGTTTAAAAAATAGTTCTTTTGGGTAATTCCAGTCTTCATTGTCAGAATAACAGTTTAGTACACATAAATAAGTAATGGTAGCTTAGTCTACTAGCAAAAACCATTTATGATTCAGCAATGGTAGTTCAATCCAGAAGAAACTGTAAGGTTTATCAACTGGCCCAAGACCACAGAAGTGGCAAGAAGCTTCCAGAATATCATGAGAAGTTCTTTAGTGAGTTTCTCTCACTATGAAGTTACAGTAAATGATGATCAGTGAAGAAGGCAAGGTGAAATAATATCACAGCATCATTAGCAAAGTCCAGTGCCAGCAAATACTGACAAAGATCAGCAAGGAGTGGCAAGGAGAACCAAGACCACATAGAATGATCCACTGTCTGTTAGGTTATGCTTCTACCCCCTACAAACCTCACATATCCTCTCAAGCACCTGCTTCAGCAAAACATCACATGCTCTTTTTCCAGGCAGCTTCCAGAAATACACCACATTGTCTGTTCTCAGCAAAACATCTTTCCATGTGTCCACTTCAGCAAAACTTCCACTCATAAGACAGTTTACAGGAAAACATCACATGATACAACTGGGTCTCCAATGAGAATAACCAGCCTCCTTCCCAGTTTGGGGTTGGTAAGACCTTTTCCCATTCTGTAAGCTGATGCTTTGTCCTATTGATGGCGTCCTTAATCTTATAGAGGCTTTTCAGTGTCACCAGGTCCTATTTATTAATTGTTGATGTTTGTGCCTGTGTGATTGGTGTTCTGTTTAGGAAGTTGTCTCCTGTGCCAATGAATTCAAGGATGTTCCCCACATTCTTTTCTATCTAGTTAGTGTATCTGGTTTTATATGGAATTCTTTGATTCACTTGCATTTGGGTTTTGTACAGTGTGATAGATATTGATCTATCTGCGTTTTCTATAGATTGACTCCCAATTTGACCAGTACCACTTTTTGAAGATGCCTTTTTACCATTGTATAATTCTGTCTATTTATATTACACCAGGTGTTCATAGGTGTATGAATTTACATCTGAGTTTTCAATTAATCCTATTCATCCATGAGAATGGGAGACATTTTTATCTTCTGATATCTTCTTTAAGTTCTTGACATACAGACCTTTCACTTGCTTGGTTAGATTTATACCAAGCTATTTATATTCTTTATGATTGTGAATGGTATTGTTACCATAATTTCTGTCTCAGGCCATTTGTCTTTTGTATATAGAAGGGACACCTTTTTTGAGTCATTCTTGTACTCAGCCACTTCAGTGAAGATATGCATCAGTTGTCGGGCTTTCCTGATAGAATTGTTCATTTAGTTATGTATACTATAATATGATCTGCAAATAATGTTACTTTGACTTCTTGTTTTCAATTTGTATCCCCTTAATTTCCTTTAGTTGTCTTGCTACTCTATGTATAACTTCAAGTACTGAATAGATACAGAGGGAGTGGATAGTCTTGTCTTATTCCTGGTTTTATAGAACTGCTTTGAGGTTTTTTTTTTTTTCATTTAATTTGATGTTGACTATAACTGTCTTTATTTGTTTAGGTATGTCCCTTGTCTTGAAGATCTTACCAATATTTCGATTGTGAAGACCTATTGCATTTTGTCAAAGAGGTTTTTACCACCCAATGAGAAGATCAAATTTTTTTCTTTCACTTTATTTACATGGTGGATTATATTTTCAGATTATTGTATAATGATCCATTCTTGCATTTTTGAGATGAAGCCTACTTGATCATGGTGGATTATTTTTTTAGTGTGTTCATGGATTCACAATGCTGCTATTTTTTCAGTTCATTAATGTTCATGAGGGAAATTGTTCCATAATTCTCTTTATTTGTTGAATCTGTGTGGTTTGTTATCAGGGTGAGTATGGCATTATAAAATGAATTTGATAATGTTCCTTCTGTTTCTATTTTCTGAAATAATTTGAGGAGTATTGACATTAATTCTTCTTTGAAATCTTGGTAGAATTCTTTGCTAAAACCATGTGGCCCTTGACTATTTTTAGTTGGGAGACTTTAATGACTACTTTTATTTCTTTAAGGGTTATGTCTCTATTAAAATTATATATCTGTTCCTCATATAACTTTAGTGGTTCTGGTCAAGAAAGAACTCATTTCTGTTAGGTTTTCCAATTTTTAGATATATAAATTTTTGATGTATGACCTAATGATTCTTCGGGTTTCCTCCATGTCTGTTGTTATGTCCCCTGTTTCATTTTTTATTTCATTAATTTGGGTATTTTCCCTATGATTTTCAGTTAATTTGGATAGGGGTTTGACTATCTTGTTGATTTTATCAAATAACAAACTTTTGTTTCATTTATTTTTTTGTATTATTTCCTTTGTATCTATTTTATTGATTTCAGTCCTCACTTTGATGCTTTTCTTTCATCTACTTCTCTAGGGTATATTTCCTTTTATGTTGGTGTAAATCTTTCAGGAGTATGGTCAAGTTGCCAATATACAATCTCTCTTACTTGTTTATGAAGGCACTTAGTGCTGTGAATTTCCTCTTAGCACTGTTTTCAGTGTGATACCTAAGTTTTTGTATGTTGTACATTCATTTTTACTGAATTCTAGAAAATCTTTAACTTCTTCCTTAATTTTTGCCTTGAGTCAGTAGACATTCAGTATAAAGTTTACAAGACTTTGTAAGCTTCCTGTTGTT
>JADRCC010571004.1:0-16114 GCA_019843855.1 Hylomyscus alleni
TGTGAGAAATAGAGACAGAGAGAAAGAGATGGGAGGGGGGAGAAAGCTTATATTACAAGAAAAAGCAGTGGGCCATGGCTGTAACCCTTGTTAACCACTGTATATACATCTGATGTGTACTGACATCATAGCATTGCTTCATCTGACTTATAGAAAAGTACAAGGGATGCTTTATGATGGAATGCTGGGGAATAATGAGGGCAGTGATGTTCATTTCATGGACATATTTTGCTTATGTACTTAGGGAAATCCATGGATAGTATCAGACTGTTGAGCAGTTCTAAAAAGACAGGTATTGAGAAAAGGGAAACTTAAGAAGGTATAGTACCCAAGGGTAGGTGGGAATCTCGGAAAAATTATAGGGGCAATTTAAGGAGTAATCAGGATTTTTCTAGAATGGTTTTTTTAAAAGTTTGATTTGTTTTTTTTTAACTGCAAATTCATATAGTATATTCTGATCATACTCCCTACCTCCATTCTTCTTCTATACCCTTCTCACTTATCCAGCTTCATGCCTTTTTTCTCTTTTTAGGAAATGAAAAGGCAAGTTTTTTTTAAAAAAAAAGCACAAGGAACTCATAAAAGCATAAAACTAGAAACTGTAATATACTTTACAAGCAAAAAACAACAACAACAAAAAAAACCAGTAAGCAGTGTGAGGCAAGTACCATTTTTGTGCTGGCCACCTACTGCTAGTCATGGAGTCTACCCTTAAATGTGGTCATATAATCAGTGAGACTCCATTGGAGAGAATTAATTTTTTCCTTTGGAAGCAGTTGTCAGTTGGAAATAGCTTCTTGGTTGGTTAGGGGTGGGAGATTATGTCTAGTTCTCAGTCTCAGCACTGTCACCCCATCTGGCTTAGACCTGTACTAGCCTTGAGAATGCTGTCACAGTCTAAGTTCATATGTGTGTCTATCCTGTTGTGTCTGAAAGGCAAGGTTACTTGGTGTCATCTTTTCCTTTCTGGCTCTTAAAATCTTTCTGCCTCTGTTTCTGCATGACTTTCTGAGCCCTGGGGGGAGGGGATTGATGAAGACATTCCATTTAGGACTGACTCTCTGCACAATGCCCAGTTGTGGGTCTCTGTATTAGTTCCTCTCTATGGCAAGAGGGAACTTCTCTGATAATGACTGAGCAACACATTAATCTATGGAGTCTAGCAGAATGCCATTTGGAGTCATTTTATTCCTGTGTTCTTTTAGCAGAGTAGTAGTGGCCTTTCTGGTCTCATGTTCTTGGCCACCTGAGCAGTCATTGTAGGACTTGTGGGTATAACATAAGTTGTGGAGCTAGAGTGAGAATTCATGCTCAGTCTTACTATTTGTATGACTTTGGGTAAACTCTATAACTTTGAGTCTTTTCCTTATTGACAAAATGAAGCCCACATAGTTATTTATCATTTATTAACTTATCTGCATAATAAATATGTGTTTTGAAAATCTAGGCATCTAACTTGACCCTTAAACATGCCAACTAAACACAGCCTGCATTCTAGTCTGCATTCTCAACCCAAATGGAGATTATGTGTGTAAATTTCTTTGGGGGATTTGTACTCCCATTTTAGTTCCCAAATAATAGACACAGAGACTGTTTTGTTGTTTTGTTTTTTAACAAGTTACAAACCTAAGCTGGGCAGGTTCTGAGCTATTCTAACCCTCTAATCTGTTTACCTTCCAGGCATAGACTCTATTATTTGCAGTTTTAGTGTCACCCTGGCTCGCTCTGTCCACATGTGCCCCTCATAGCATCTCTCTCATCTGGACATCATGCCAAATCCCTTGGGAACCTACTCCTCCTGGACCCTCTGCCTTCCTCATGGTCCTCCTCTTCTCTCTTCTTCTCTCTCTCCCTCTTCCATCTCTGGTCTTCATGGAACTCCCACTACCACAACCACTTGAATTGGAAGTCTCACCCTATTTTCTTTTGCCCAACTAATTGGTTGATCAGCTCTTTATTGATCTATCAGAAGGTGATAGAGAGGAATGTTTGCAGAACTCTGAGACAGGTGATGCTTCATAAAACTACCAATACCAAAGTCTAGCCTTCACTCAAAGTCTAGCCTACACTCATCTCTCTGCTGGTATAGAAATGCTGGTACCATTTGAAAAATACAAAGACAACCTTTACACTGTGCACAAAGAGATTATCCCTGCAAATGTTTTGAATAGTGTTGATGCAACAAGCATTCCCTTATAAAGGGAATAGCTTATCCTGACCAAATAGGAATTACCATGACCAGGGAACACAGGTTAAGGTCATCTTCAGTTATGTATCCCAACATGGTAATTTTCTGATGAAGTTTTTATAGTAACAGAAGAAATAGTCATATATTGACACTTTTCAAATACATTTGCAGAAACATTAAGTAGGCTGATTAAAAATAAGTGGGGAACTATAAAGCTCATGCTGTCTGTTGGTGTTCTTAGTTTTTCCTTGGTGGAAACTAGGAGGTTTTGTTTTTGTTTTTGTTTTTGTTTTTCACTTGTTGTAAGGTTTCCCTGTGTAACCCGGGCTTTCCTGGAAGTGCTCTGTAGACCAGACTGGCCTCTATCTTACAGAGATCCACCTCCGTCTGCCTCCCCAGTGCTGGGGTTAAAGGAGTGGACCACTACTGCTTGGCTGAAACTAAGAGTTTTTCATTTAATACTTTGAAAAGGTTTTATCTGTTAATCACGGGATATTTGGTTAGAGGTAGGCAAGAAATAGCTATTTGGGGGACTAAAATAGCCTAAGATAAAATGTGTCCTCCACACTCACTCAAATACAAGTACTGAATTATAATACAAGAATTATGATTTTTCATTTATTATACTGAAGGAAAACAAACTCACCGCTTCCCAAATTTAATTTTATTTCTTTCTCTTAAAGTTAAAAACTGCCACCTGACAAAAGAATCATAGTAAGGGTTCACATCCGTGGTGATAAAGGAACGCCGCCAGTCTACCTAGAGAAAGAAAAGGAAAAGATAATTCTATTTTTTTAAAGACTCATTTATCTTATGTGTGCATACTGTCACTCTCTTCAGACACACAAGAAGAGAGCATCGGATCCCATTACAAATGGTTGTGAGCCACAATGTGGTTGCTGGGAATTGAACTCAGGACCTCTGGAAGAGCAATCAGTGCTCTTAACCCCTAAGCCATCTCTCTAGCCAGAAAAGATAATTTCTTAAACAAAGATTCTTACTTTACTACTCTCTTTTTGTTTTTTTGTTTATTTGTTTGTTTGTTTCGAGACAGAGTTTCTCTGTATAGCCCTGGCTGTCCTGGAACTCACTCTGTAGACCAGGCTGGCCTCGAGTTCAGAAATCCGCCTGCCTCTGCTTCTCAAGTGCTCGGGTCAAAGGCGTGCACCATCCAGCACTTTCCTATTCTTTACTCGAACTTAAAATTAGATCACGTATTAAAAAAATTTCCAGTTCTATATATTGAATACATATAAATCATTAAAATATTTTGTTTAATTGATAGTGCTGCAACCTTTTAATACAGTTTCTCATGTTGTGGTGAGCCCCCAACCTCAAACACTAAGATTTTGTTTTTACTTCATGGCTAATCTTGCTATTGCTATGAATCATAATTTAAATACCTGAGATTTCTGATGGCCATAAGTAAAGAAACCAGATCTAAATTTCAGGCCAGTCTGATCTACATAGTGAGTTCCAGAACATCTGGGGCTATGCAGAGAAACTCTTTCTCAGCCCCATTTCCCCCCTACCTCAAGAAAAGGAAAGGATCTGGTCTGCTGCCTGCTTAAGGCTGTGCCACAGGAAGCCTCTCCATTGACCGTGGGTATTTTTCTCCTCTACTTGTGGCTTTCCACATACTTAGAAAAAACCTGTAATAAGAAAATGTATTTACATATGAATCCAAGCCTGCCTTTCATAATGATAATCACACATGAGTAATGTTTTGCACTTCATATTGCCTATTATGTTTCTTTTGAGTCATAATCATGTAAATCAATTTCATAGTCTGAAAAACACTGCACTATACAGTGTTTGGTGGAGCACGGGACTTTTCTCCCTTTCTCCTACCAAGTTAGGTTTTGCTTTTTCTGTGGGTGGTAAGACTAGCCTGAGAACTGAGGAAGTGGAGTCCTTTGCCTTTTGATTTCTAACAATCAAATCTAGTCATGTAAGCAAATGAAGTAGTCACCTACCAGATTTTCACATACTTTCAGACCAGATAAATACTTTAATTCTCTTTCTAAAATGTTAACTTCTATTCTGTAACTGCAAACCCCACCTCACCCACATTCTATTTCAGGACAAAAGTATCATGAGAAAAGTCAACCAAAGTGTTGTTTTAGCTCCTCCAGGTCTAGGGTCTTTCAGCATTCAGAGTCAGCACCCTTGGCAGCAGAGAGAAAAACCATTTTCCCAGGAGTAGAGGCAACCAGGGCAGAGCCATTGTTGTCAAGCACTGAACTCTGACAAGCGTAGGTTTGCCAGAAGTTGAATGGACTTCACCTTGACTGTATACAGCTCTGAATCATTGTGACACAGCAGCATAGGCCACATTAAACTGGCCTTTGGCTCCATAGTGTGGCACTTGATCTTGATAAGAGAATTAGAAAAGGAAATCAAGTTGTTATTAAAGGGACCAGACTAGGTTTGTTCTAAAGAGATAAGACATCTCTTCTTGTCTTATCTCTCTGTGCAACCTTGACCAGCACCTAATATGGGCACACTTGTATGCTTGGATGGAACAAAAATATTTATAGTGGGGCTTCTGTGGTACTGGGCTAATTGCCTTATAATTGGTTCAACTCTGCAAATGAGATGGACTGTTTAAACACTATGGTGGTTTTAGGTCACACTTTAAATCTTTTGATAGTAGAATGCTGATACACATTTCTTTGGTCTTCAGCAAAGCAATTCTGAATACAAATCTTGCCCATCTGGCAGCCTAGTGCCTTTCCCTAGAGCATAAAAGTCTTGAATTGAATTCTGAACAGTTCTGCCTTTGTGTTCACATGTTATTTTATCAGTTGTTATGCTTTTCATTTCCTTATGTTTGAGGTAACCCTCAGTGGTTGCATTTTCTCCTTACTGATAAATTGTCCTGAACTGGAATGTGTGGGGGGGTGAGATTTGCATTTACAGAATGAAATAGGAGGTTAAAATTTTAGAAGAGAATTAAAATATTAATTAAAAATATTTATCTGGTCTGAAAGTAAAATTCTGGTAGATGATTACCCCCTTGCTCACGTGACTAGATTTGAGTTTTAGAAATTCTAGAAGGGATGTAAATGACATGGACTGGTTGAAAACAGTCTTCAGGTTCTTGGGTTTAAAATAGCTGTAGTAACAGACAGTGCTCGCTCTGCTTTGTCACCTATTAATATTGTGCCTGTGATTTAGAGAGAAAGCTTTTTTTTTTTTTTTTTTTTCTGAAAATCCTGGGGGAAGTGTGTCATTATCATGCTTGGAGTACCTTCTTGTTAGCTATCCTGCCAAGGTTGCTTGCACTTGAGTCCAATGTTGTCCTGAATTGTATGTGTTTTTCCTGGTGTTTGATGTGATAACCGTTGATAATCTTTCCTCTTATATTCTCAGAGATAACTTCCTGTTCTGTAGCTGTGACTTCAGTTCTCAGCCCCCACCCATTTCCTTGTGCTTTGATTCTAGACACCTTAACATCTCTGGTGATGATGTCTCCTTTCTGTCCAGTGTAACTCTGTTCCTTGACTTTGATGCTCTTAGTCATCTGTCCACATGCCTTGACTAGACATCTTCTTCCCTTGTTCTGTAGTATTGGGTGCTGGAACACAATCCAGGAAGGGCTTGCTTACAGTTCTTTCTAATATGCCTAAAAATTGCTTATAGCTGAGTTGCAAGGCATCTTTTTTTTCCCCACATGGCAGAGGTTTATTGGGAGAGGGACGGAGACAAAGGGGGCAGGGAGTGGGGAGAGAAAAACGAGAAAAAAGGCTGCTAGACATTGTATTTCATCATTTTTTTGTTTTTGTTTTTTCATTTTTTGTTTTGTTTTGTTTTGTTTTTTGAGACAGGGTTTCTCTGTTGTAGCCCTGGCTTTTCTGGAACTCATTCTGTAGATCAGACTGGCCTCAAACTCAGAAATTGCCTGCCTCTGCCTCCCAAGTGCTGGAATTAAAGGCATGCACCACCACTGCCCAGCATATTTCATCATTATTGATGCCTGCACATTTATTAAACTTTCATACAAACTCAGGCTTTCAAATTTCATTGTTAAATTTATTCTCTATCTGTGTGTGTAACATACATGATTATATCACAGAGCCCACGTAAAGAACTGGAAAACTTCAGGAATTAGTTCTCTCCTTCTACCATGTAGATTCCAGGGATCAAACTTAGGTTGGTAGGTTTGGGGCACTTCACACTTCACTGGCCCCAGCTTTAAACTCCCTCATAAGAGCCCCATGCTATTAGGATTTCTTTGGCTGGGATGTAAGGCCATGAACAAAGCAACTTGAGGAGGAGTGGGTTTATGTGCCTTACATTCCCACATCACTATTCACATCAAAGGAAGTCAGGACAGAAACTCAAAACAGAGCAGGGATCAGAAGGCAGGAGGTGATACAGGGGCCATGGAGGGTGCTACTTACTGGTTTCCTTCCTATGGCATGCTAAGCCTGCTTTTTTTATAGAACCTAGGGCTACCAGCCCAGAGATGGCACCACCTATAAAGGGCTGTGTCCTCCCCCATCATTAATTAAATAAATGGCTTACAGGCTTCATACAGCAGATCTTATGAAGGCATTTTTAAATTGAGGTTTTCATGAGCCTTACTCAAGTTAACATAAAACTATCCAGGACACATGCTAAAATCATGAATTAAAAATTGGTGTCAGGCTGCTCCTAAATCAAAATTCTAAGAAAATCGTAAATGTAGAAATGAGAATTCGATTTTTTTCTGAAAATTTTAATGCCTGTTAATTTAACTACTTTTTAGTTTCTTTTTTCCTTTTGGTTATTTTGAGAATACTGTGAGTAGGAGGTGTTCCATATGTGTTCTTTGTTTAACAGAAATTTGCAAGCAATACTACCCTCTTCCCCTAGAAGGAAAAGTGGCATTAGGTGTTTTCCTAGGGGGTAGTTTTTGTGGATTTGTCACTGAGCACTGTGGAGTTAGTTCATGGTCTTTGGGGCAGGGAGGAATGTTGGTTGACCCAGTCAGTGCCCATCCTTTACCACTGTGGAGTTCTTTAAGACAACTGAAGTAAACAGGCATCACTAGGAAATTGGAATAAGATATAGGACATTTCTTAAAAGCTGACTTCCAAACTCTGTTATAATTGGATTTTTACAAGCAAGTGTACAGATGGGTCTGTGAGAATATTCTGAAGCTGAAAAGCTTGACTGGTTGCTAATTCTGCACCTTTTAAGGATCATCCCTCCCTCAGTATCTTAGATATTCTTTGGGGGACACTTATGACTAGTGACATGTTCACTATTCTCTTCCTGGTGTATATTTATGAAAAGAATGGACTAAGGTTTTCAAGTAGAAACACATGATTAGTTATGCAGACATCTCTGCTTATTCATATATGGTATAGCCAAGTATATTGTTCCTGTTGTAGTTAGTTGCCTGAATAATGTAAGGACATAAGAACACCATTCTGTAGGCTCCCTCCTCCTCCTGCTACTCCTCACTCCACAACAAATCCACAGTGCATAGTCCTCACTTTATTCCACAATTTCTTCCCAGGTTTCAGAGCATTTGCCTCATAGGTGTCCAGACTCTAAGGAACTTAGTATGGAGATTTCATCATGCTCTAGAAAACCATGTGTTTATCTCAGCTGTAACTCTATGTGACTGAACAGGATCATAATGTAATAAAATGGTTGATTTTCCTCCAGCTTAAAAAAATGATGATGCTTTTACATACACAGAAACAATGTATTTTGTTTTTGTTTTCTGAAGTTTTCTTTATAAACCTTGTGTAAATACTTCTGTTTGAACTAGTTTGCTGGCAGTGGAGGGCGCTTGTTCTATTTGTTTCATTTATTAACATGGTTTCACTGAGGTTTCCTCAACTTGGGGTGTTTTTTTCATCCCACTAGAATCTCATGGAAACCAGGAAACTGGGTAGCAGAGCTATCTTGAGGCCAGAACCAAAATGAGCCTTACTGTGACAGAGGAAGCAGCTTTTGGAAGTGCTAGCCATTTGATTTGTTGACATAAGTGGCAGTTGATCTGTCTTTTTAGAATAGAAGGGTGAAGGACTGAGTGCATGTCATCCACTCCAGATGTTTCATCAGCTTTGTGCATCTCCCCCTCTCCCTCCCGGTAACCCATGAGAGTCACATCTAATGCACAGCATAGTTTATAGGCTCCTTTATCAGGTGGGAAGGCAGGTCTTCCCACCTCAACTTCAGTTAACTTTATCAAAATAATCTATGACAGGCTCTATCTTCCAGGTTAGTGTTGATTTTCTTAACTAACACTGACCATTAAGTAGGCCCCTTTCTTAGAGTAACTTCTGATCTTCTCAGCCACGTGTGATTAGCCCACTTCACAGAGAAAGAAAATGAGACTCGTTTGGTAGAAGTGAAGTCAGATCTAGGTATTTTATAATGTAAAATATATTATTTCTACTCCATTTTTGGCTAAGGGGAAATCACCTACTTTCCAGAAAAATTTCCTTTCATGTAAAATCCACTCTCAGTGGGGTTTCAGTTTGTTTTCTCCATGATACTTCACTGATGTGTGGCATGGAGAGTGGTTGAGGACACTAGATTTAGTAAATAAGTAAATGAAAACTGTGTACATTGGTTTACCCCCATATTCACTATTTCTTTTTTTTCTTTCTCTCTCTCTCTTTTTTTTTGTACTGTGGAAAACTGAACCAAGAATCAAGACAGCAATTTTGGCTTACAGCTGTGGTCCCTTCTGGTAATGACTATATTGTAGATCATGCCTACAAAGTCACCTAGTTTTGATCCTGAGGGCTCCCCTGACCACTCTGTTAGTACTAATCTTTTTTAACTGCTGGGGTAAATTGAGGTTTCAGCTACCTGTACCTATAATAAGTGTTAAATATCAACACTAGAAGTGTTTTTGTTTGTTTGGGGTTTATTTTGTTTTCTTTGTTTTTTGTTTTTTTTTTTGTTTTGTTTTGTTTTGTTTTAGAGTTTTGCTTGGTTTTGAGGGGTTGTTATGGAAAACATCTGAGAACAGAGCACCTACCTTTACATTGTAAGTACTCAGCTGTACTTCTTCACACTCATCTATGCGGTAGTAACATGTTGTTTGCACTCAGTGTTGAATTTTAATACGTTGCCTTTTATATTTAGGGGCTACTACTACTTAGGATTAGGACTCAAGAAAATAAAGTCATGTACAAAAATTTAGGAAAATGCTTCCTGACATGTCTAGCTATTGAAGAGTGCTAGCTTCCTCACTAGCAGGACAGTGTGCTCTGCTCAGAAGCAGAGGAAGAGTTCCTCTAGAATTCTCACTTTAAAATGTAAAGTTTAGGGAATTCTATGAACTTGACCTTTTAGGTCCAGGCTCTAGGCCTTTTGGGGGAAGATAAAGTTTAAGATTATGTTTATAAAGTGTGCTCATTCAGAAAAGCAAAAATTGTTCATTTGTGTTATTTAGAGGAAACCTGATAATTCTGTGTACTGTGTGTTTACTGTCACATCCTAAGACTGAAATTACAGGTGATCACTATACCTACTCAGCATTTAGGTGAGCTTTGATGATTCAAACTGTAGCCCTCTGGATTTCCAAGCAAATATTTTAACCACAAAGACATCTGTCTCTTCAGACTTTGTTTCTTTAATTAAATTTGATAAGCAGTTAAAAACTGTTCATGTGTAAGAACTTACCTCACATTTATGTTTGCCCAGCACCTTTTTGAATAAGCTTTTAGTGTTGTCTTCATCATCTTTATGACTATCCTGTTTTTTCTCCTTTTATCTTTAGTTCATTGCTTCTTAACGCTAAAGACAGGCACTATCTGTTTTATTTAGCGTTGATTGGGTTCTTGCAAATTTTGTTGGAATGGTTTAATCTCAAATAATTTCTCTCTGGTACTGTAAGTGGAGCTGAATTCAGGCGTTCCACAATTTTAGATTCTCTTTTCTCCCTGAACTTAAATCTCCTGCTTAGAGTACCCATTTCCCCAGTTCTGGAGTCAGACAATTCTTTTGTTATTGTATAACTTAGACTGGGGTGTTTTTTGATAGAATACTAAGTTATTGAGCTAAGTGGAAAAGGCCCTGATCCTTGGAGATAAAGCTAGGGCTGCATCCCAAATGCCCATGGGAATGGGAAGACAGGGACTAGAACAAGGACTTGTAGCCCCTGCCATATCTGAGGGGCCTCGTGCTACCAGATGGCTTGATTGTCCAGAGATGTTGAAAATAAAGGTGTATGCTTCTCATACACCCTTGAAAGTTTCATGCATGTAACTCTCTGTGCTCTCAAAACCTTCAGATTGCTATGTGTTAGTCTGGTTTTTCTTTTAAATTTGGACTGAATAGGATACCTGCCGTGGCCCATGGCAGATCCCACATGACCCATATACTTCAAACAGTACCTTTTAGCATGAACATGCCAGTGACTTGAAATGACCTCAGACCTCATTTGCTTACTTCTGAGGAGCACATGCCCCTGACATAGGTATAGAACTTACACAGAATTGTGTATAATGGTCTTCCCTACCTTTTCAGGGCTTCTTAGTGCAGAGGAGACTTTTCAGAAGACAGTGGAGTTTTAGGCCACTAGCTCCCCTGTGGAGCATATCAGATATGGGTGGGTTTTTGTTTTGTTTTGTTTTTACCTAGAGTTTTCAATAGCAGTGTTCTTAATGGAACCAAAAAAGAATCTAGTAACAAAAACTGGCTTCCACAGTCATTGAATATACCAACAGTTTAAAATGGAGAAGTTGAAAATTAGTCATGATTCTACCTAATTATCAACTTGTTATTTACTTAATTTCTCTTTCTTTCTTTAAAGATTTGAACATGGAATTCAATCCTTCAGACCATCCTCGGGCCAGCACAATATTCCTCAGCAAATCTCAGACAGATGGTAGGTTACTAATTCATTTGCTTTTAAAAGTATAGTTAACTTAAATAGTTAACCTAACATTGCTAGGGTTTGATTTTTCATTTGTGATACAGTTCCATGAAGTACTCTATCATAGTGACCATGTATAATAGTGCCCTTTGTTTATTCTGTGGTAATGAGTTACATTTTTACAATTTCACATTTGAAGCAACTGTCTTCCTTTTGCCATTAGCTCAGTTACCTCTGGTAGTATTCTATAGTGAAAGTTAATTGAGTCAGAAATTTCCCTTTAGGTCCTAAAGTTTAGGAAGTGACACGAAATTCTGAAAGATCAGATGTGTTCACTTGTCTGACAGTAAGTAAAACAAAACAAAAACCTAAACCTTAAGTGAAAGTCAAATAACTCTCTCTGTCCTCTCATCAGCTCAGCTGAACCTGCACATGAGATGCATATCCTTTCGTTTCATTTCTTTCCTCCTCCTCTTCATCCTCTTCTTCTTCCTTCTCCTCCTCTTCTTCTTCTTCCTCCTCCTCCTCCTTTTTTTTTTCTTTTGCCAAACTTTAGGTAACTAGCTCATTCTAAAGATGTTAGAATCCTTGCAGTCTGCAGTCTGTTTTGGGTGTGTGTATTTTTCCTATGGTGTGGACATAGTCCCATGGTCTCTTCTTAGTCCCATGGCTTACCTCACTGTTCTCTGACCATTGGTTTCAAAGGAGAGGAAAGATAATACAAACTTAAGTTTTTATAAATCTTCCAGGACACCAGTAGAGAAATAGGGTATAATGGCAAAGTGACTAGGGCATGCCTGGCAAAGGGGAAAACCTGCTGATTCTATTCTTGACTCTGGACAGATTGATGGTTCTAATTCAGTTTAGGTCCTACAGAGACTACATATTTAAAACAATAGTTTATGTATAAAAATGGAGAATACCTCAGTAGTGGGTGGGTGTCAACTTTGACATAACATGAATGATTGTCAAGCTGAGTACTTGAAAAGTCTCCAAGAGTAGGAAAAGAAAAATCAGTAAGCACCAAATACTGGTGAAGGATGCTTTCAATCTATTAGGTTAAAGAAAAAGTCAACCCCAAATTTTTCTCTTTGACAAGTAAAAAGCTCCTGAGAGGTATAGCATATTACAAGCAAAAGAAGGTGGGATAGGACAGGTTGATAAAAATAAGGATCAAAACTGATTTTCCCCAAATATATGAGAACAGTGAGGTGAGAAACTAGTGTCAAGCCTGGTGGTAGATAGCGTTCTTCTGCTGAGCTAAGATGTCTTCCCTATAAATCTCCTGTGCTTGTCAGAGCCTCTGGGTGAGTGACACACTATGATTGTCCTGGTAAAAGGAAGTAACCTAACAAGAGGAAGGATTCTTCCAGAAATAGGCGATGGCTATTCATTTTGCTAGAATGCATCTTTCTTCCTTTTTACTAGATTCAAATTTTTGTGTATTGCTTTAGTTTCTGTTAACTATGAGGGCTTTCTACTTGACATGTAGACATAACTGAGTTTCATATTACAAACAAAAAGAAAAGTAACCTCTTGCAGTAAGTGTTCTTCTCTGCTCTTTCCATCTAGATTGCTTCCCTGACCTGGGAACATTCAGGGGACATTTCAGTCCTGTGGCCCTCACTGCCATAACTACCATTCTTCAGGCAGAGCCATTTGCTGAAAACAATTCTCTCTGTAATGAATAGTCATTTTATCACTGATTTTTAAAAGTGGTTTTTTTTATACACATAACAATCTTGGCAACTTTAATGACTTATTTTTGAGTGAAGTAGTTATTGGTTATTTTATGAAACAACTTTGAACAACTTGGTACAGAAAACTTAAAGCTTCCATTGCTCTTCTATTCATACATGGCCAGTTAGAACAATTGCACCACATGCTGCCAGGTTGCAGGGTCTGTGTTTACCTGTTTGCTCCTTAATTCCACATCATCTTCTCCTGGACTTCTCCCTTGGAGTCCACCTCTCTGATGGAATTTCTTAGTGACTCAGAGTATGATCCTGATGGGAACCTTTGTGGGGTCCAGGTTCTCCTCATACATCTAGAGCAGTGAGTCTCAACCTGTGGTCACAACCCAGGGAGCATATAAGATATTTACATTATGAGATATAATAGTAGCATATAAGATATTTACACTATGAGATATAATAGTAGCATATAAGATATTTACATTATGAGATATAATAGCAAAATTACAGTTATGAAATAGCAATGAAATAATTTTATGTTCGGGGTCACCACAACAGGAAGAACTTTGTAGCATTAGGAAGGCGCTACTTTAGAGCCTATGCACAGACCTGGCAGATTATGCATCCTGTATTCCAAGTGACTGCCTCTCCTTAAGCCACTGATCTCTAGCCACTTTATCTCTGTAAACACCTGAGCTCAAGACCTTACTCTTCTAGCCCTGTTATTCTGTGACAAAATACAATTTTTTTCTAATTTATTTATTCCTCAGCATTTTTTAATATTTACTTTATGTGCTATGTGCTGGTGAACTTTGGAACTGTAGATCGCTAGACACAATCTTACCTGTCTGTCTGCTTTTTTTTTTTTTTTTTTTTGGCCTATGAACAATGGTATTCCTCTCTTCTGGCTTTTTTTAATTATGCAGTACATTATAACTAACCATATTCACCCGTTTGTGTAACTGAACATGAAACTTGAATTCCTAGCCAACTATGTCTTTTTACCTATAATCAGCCTCTATGTCCCATGTTTCAGGCGTGGAACTATTGTTTTATGCTGTACTTCTATGAACAGCCCTTGGAAATCCCATATGTCAAGAGATCATACATCTTTCTATGATGACTTACTTTATTTCACATTGAATCTTATTATTCAGAGTTAACTTTTTGGTTTGGATTTTTGAAACAGTGTCTTGTTTTGTATACTGGCCTGGATGGAACTCAGCATTTCTCCTGCCTCAGTCTTAGTACTAAGATTACAGGTATATGCCACCAACCCAAAAACTGTCTAAACTGTTACAAATAAAGACTATCTATTTATCTGTGTTACCTTTTGCTTAAGAAGAGAGATTGTTTTCTTCAGTTTACTCTTTCGAAGTATGCTGCTACCAGGTATAGAAAGTTGATGAAACAGGGGAACAAAAGGATAAAGGCCAAGAGTCTTACTACTTCCTCCTCATTAGCTGAACCACTGTGAAATGGGTCTATGTAGCAATTCACTTTCTCCCTCAACCTCTACCTTTATTATAAGGGAATAAAGCCCTTTCATAAGCAGTGGTTTTTTAACCGGTGGGGTGTGACCCCTTTGAGGGTCAACCAATCTTTTCACAGAGGTCACATAGTAGGTGTCTTACATATTACATTTCCACATTGCAATTCATAACAGTAGCAAAATTACAGTTTCAAAGTAGCAATGAAAATAATTTTATGATTGGGGGTCACCAGAACTTGAGGAACTGTATTAAAGGGTCAAAGCAGAGGCAGGAGGATGTAGGTATTTCTTGCCCAGGTAGTAAATGTGTAGTTCTTTCTTCCCTTTCTGAGTTCTTCTTATTCTGCCCACCTCTTTCACTACAATTATCCTTTGAGCTGTAGGAGGTAAGGACTGTGTATGTGATGGAGAGTGGGGAATAAAGTCTCTTGGCCAGGCCAGGTCTATGAGGGATATTTTCTTCAGGTGTAGGGGTTTGGTCTTTTCTTGAACATTGCCTTTCTTTGAGCATTGGGCCTTTCAATCTGGACAAAATTGTTTGCATAGTACAAACTACAATGCAGTCAGTTAGAACTAAAGTGAGTTTTTCTTCGCTTTTACCATAGCCTAATGGTGCCCTCAGATGCAGTGGTTAGGGGACTTTGTCAGAAAATACAGACACAGAACAGAAAATGATGGTGGTGATTTGCCCAACAGGATTGGGTTCTCTCCCATTGCCATCATAGTCTCATTCTACTGTTGATAGACAGCTTTGTGCTGTAGTCTGTTGGTCAGAAGTTATATCTAGTTATTTTTTATCTCTGAACATCTTCAGCTCCCCCCTCTGTCAATACCAAACAACCCTCTCAGTGTGTTCCATAGCTTAGTAGCCTATCTTTAGTTAAATATGTATTTGATTACCTGAGGCATGACATCTAGGAGGCTGCAGAAATAAAAATATGTCACAGACATCTTGTAAGAACAGCTAGAAGTCACTTGGGAAACAAATAAAACCAAACAGAACAGCTACAAATCTTGGGAGGAGATTCTAAAGTCCACAGAGACTAGAAGCTCAGAACTATAACCAGTTATTTATCTGTTCTTTGTAAGTATGGTTGTTTTTTTTTTCTAATTTGTTTTTGCATGTACATATCTAAAAGTGTGTGAGTGTGTCTATGTCTTGTGTTACACATGGCAGATATCCTGGAGGTGGGGGTTCAGAGGTATTAAATCCTCCTGGAGCTGGAGTTGTAAGAAGTTGTATGCTGCCCTATGTAAGTGCTTAAAACCTGACAGAGGTCCTCTAGAAGAACAGTAATTAACTAATGAACTATCTCTCCAGTCCCTGAATATGTTTTTCATCTTTCAAGTAAAATTGGTAACTGTTTCTGAGACTACAAGAAAGATGGGAAGGATGCACAGTCTGCCAGAAAACTCCAAGCACAGTGCCCAAAATAGCACCAGTCTAAATAACTGAAGCTCAACAACTTTTTTACATTGAGTTTCTTCCTTTGGCTAGGGCTGTGCCATCCTCTCTACTGGTCTTGGTTTCAGGGTTATGCTACCCATAGTATCTTACACTAGCACACAAGGTTTAAGAGGAGAGGAGATGCACTTCAACTGAGAGTGGAAGGTAGTTCTTTGCTCAATTGCTCTTGCCTATCTTTCTACTTCTAGTTTTTCTTACTACAGATAAATTGGTCTTGTTCAAATTTAAGAGTTACTTCTGAACATCTTGGACACCAGGAATAGGTCAGGTTTGTAAGATGGTAGAAGTACTTTGCAGTAATGTACCCAGCCAACACCTTGAGTCATCAAAATAATGCCTCACCTCCATCATGTGCAGAATGGGGGCTCAGTTATTTCAGTGTATTGCATGAAATCATGGGCATCCTAATGTGAGCTTAGGAAAGCAGTAGAGAGACTGG
>JADRCC010571005.1:1595-12113 GCA_019843855.1 Hylomyscus alleni
TGTGTGTGTGTGTGTGTGTGTGTGTGTGTGTAGGGGTGAGACTGAGTTGGGATGTAGCTCAGTTGGTACACTACTAACACAGGTTTCATAAAGCTCTGGCCTCCATCCCCAGCACTATAGAACCCAGGAGTGGTGGCATACCAGCAATCTAATGGATGCAGGAAGATTAGGAGTTCAAGACCATCCTTGGCCATCCTACATAGTGAGTTCAAGGCTAGCACTGAGTACATCACAGCCAGGAAAACAAACAAAATAATAATAATTAAAAGGATTATTGCTAGAAAGTAGTTACCAGGGACAGCCAGGTTTGGGGCCGACCAGAAAAGTAAGACGTCTACAAAAAGATGGAGACGTGGAAGGAAGTACTGACTACAGAATGGAAGCATTTCATCACAATTAATTTACAGAGCAACTATTACAGAGAAGGGGCAGGGATGCTGAGTTCTTTCCTCCGCAGGCCGGGTCTCTGCCTGAGGGAACATGGAGCCATCAAGAGAGGATGCGGTCATTCGATGTAGACCTGTGGTGCCTGAGGAGTGCAGCACATGATAGTGCTGCTGGACCCACACCGATGCCACTGAGGGTCCCACGACAGGCACGACAGAAATCGGTCTCCAAACTATGAGTCATGATTTGGAGGGAAATTACTCAAGGGCTTTAAGCCTAATTTCATCACGCTGCCTAACAGGTGGGGAAATACCCTGTTCAAATTAGACAGGAAGCTATTGAGAAGTAGCAGAAGGAGATTAGCATTCCATAGTTTGTACGGCTAGTTCTCCTGAGACGGAGGAACAATCCCACCAATTAAAAATCATCTTATAACAACGATGCCTTTACCGCTGATTTTGATTTTTTTTTTTTCCACTCCAGTATAGCCAGTAAGGGTATTTCACTTGCAAAATATCCCATTTTGGTTTCTTTCTTTAAAATGATGTGTGGGTTCAGTGAGCACTCTGGCAAACAGATTGTACCAGCTGCACTTGAGTACAACCCTAAACTCAAAGCCCCTGAATCCAATCTGGACACTATCCAGGCAACTGGCTCATTCCAAAATTCTTTTCTCATAGTGTGTTTATCAAGAATTTCAATACCGAAGGCACCCAAAATTTGTATGAGAACGTTGGGGACTCCATCTGAAACTGAAACTTACAAGTGGCTAGATGCAATTCACTGATGTTTTCAAAAGACATACAAATAATTACTAAGTGAGCAAGGAGGGAAGAAGCCATCTCCTTTCTTAAAAATGTGTGTGTTCGTGTCAAGGGTCATGCCTGCACACGGGCAAGCCAGAGGAGCAACCTCAAACATCATGATGTGGGTAACATTCACTTTATTTTTATTATTTCTTTATTGTAAATAATTTTTCTATACAATATATTCTGATCCCAGGTTCCCCTCCTTCAGCTCCCCTACATCTGTTCCACCTCTCTTCTAATCCAGCCCGGCCCCTTCTTCTCTCTCTTTTTAGAAAATAAAATAGGCAAAAGAATAAAGAAATAAAGCAGGATAAAACAAAACAGGAAAACAGGAAAAAATAGAAAAATCATGAGACACACATATACATACACACACACATACACACATGTATATACACTCACATACATACACACACATGCAGGCACACACACTCACATACATACACATACACATGCATACACACATACATGCAGGCACATGTATATACACACAAAGCCCATAAAAACATAATAGGAGAAACTATAAGGCAAAAGACCTGTAATATTAAAAAAAAAAAGTCCAAGCATAACATTATAAGACAAAACATCTCCCCAAATACTATCAAGCTAGTTTTGTGTTGACCAGCTACTGCTGGGCATGGGGTACGGGTTTGGTTTGAATACACAGTGAGACTCTATTGAAAAAAAAAAAAAACCCTAATTTTTTTTCCTTGAGAGCAGCTGTTGGTTGGAGATAGCTTGTAACCCATGCACTTTGTGTGTGTGTGTGTGTGTGTGTGTGTGTGTGTGTGTGTGTGTGTGAAGACAGGGACTGTCACTCTCACCAATTAGGAAGAGCTGGTATGGCCAATGAGACCCAGGGATGAGCGTGCCCGCTTCCACCTCTCCAGCACTGGATTTCCAGTGGGTACTGCCACTCTTGGCTTTTTGTTTCATTGGTTTTGTGGTTTGAACTCAATTTCCCCATGCTTTCAAGCACTTTATTATCTTAGCCATCTCCCCAACCCAGGGTCATCTTCATATCAAGAAGAAATGCGTACCCTTACCATCTAGACCTATCAGGCTTTTCCTGTCTTCCTATACTGTACCTATGTCACAGAAAATTCTGGTTAATGTTTATAAATAAATACCTAACCCAGGGAGGAAATATGGCAGACAATTCCCAGCACCTGGCCTAACTAGGTCATGACTTCTTTTATCGGGTCTTCAGGTTTTTCACTCAGAGGAAATTATTCCCAACAGTGTGTTCCTGTAGAGCTCAAAATATTTTTGAAAGATAATATAACAAACACTAATGTCTGAAACTGGAAAACTATCAAAGACAGCAGGAAGGATGATAAATGCTCTTAAGAATGGTTTAGACTTGGCTGACACATTTCTTCAGGTGAACAAATGCTTAATTTCGGCTTGGGAAGGAGTGTGGAGACACTTCATCAAAGGCAAATAAGTGAAAACCATCCAGAAGGATCGCTACTGAGAAATCTCGACTTCATGTCCTCATGGTGAGCACAAAACAGTAATTTCTTCCCGACCACATTCACAGCCATGCCACTGACAGCTCCAAGCTTTTCCAAACGTGCCTAGGAACAGCTCAAATTCTCCAGTTTCACCTTCTTTATTCTAACTAGGGGAGTCATTAAAAAAAACAAACGTATCTTCATGAGTAAAAAAAAAAAAAAAAAAAAAAAGCTACCAAGAAGCCGGTACTTAGAAGGCAGAAGCAGGAAGATCTCGGACTTCCAGGACAGCCTGGTCTATATAGTGAATCACAAGACAGAGCTTGTCTGGAAAAACAAGAACAAGACAAACAAGCAAAAAAGAAAGAAAGAAAAGAAAGGAAAAGAAAAGGGAAACTAGAAGGAATTGGAGTGGGAGAGGTGGACAGAACTCACATAAAATCACAAGTTTTCTAAAAAGATGAACACAAAGGCAAACTCTTGATGTAAATGGGAATGGATTCTACCTGGCTTTTGTCTCTCTGCTTTGTTAGGCATCACACAGGAGACTCCGAATCTCACAGACAACCATGAAACCAAACCCAAATACACTGTATGTTAACCTAAATTAAAATCTCATTTTCCCATTATTATGGATGGCTCAAGTCAATACTTGACTTCCAAGCCACTAAGTCCTTGAGAAACATGTTGATGTCCAAGATGAAGCTGTTCTGAGGCTGTAGTGAATGGCTGGTGATGTACTAGAACGAGCTCAACACCATTCTTTCAGACTAACCATCAGCAAAGGGTTTCTGACACAGTCTCAGCAGAGCTCACCACCTCCCCTCTCCTGAAAGTCAGTCTGTTGCTGCTTAGCTCTGCACCACAGTGTTCCAAGAAGCCGGTGGGTGAATGGCCTGCCTTAGCGAATCCTTCAGCTACTTGGCAACCCAGTATGGCTTTGGATGTTTTAGAGACCAAGAGATGATCACTTTTAGTATAAACACAGACCTGTGAGGAAGACGGGGGGTGGGGGGGGGTGGTGTCGGACACAGGATTCCAGACCCAGAAAGACTTAAATTGAATAATCTGAGCTTTCCTTTCCTAACTGTAACCTTAGGCAAGTAATTCAACCTCGTGGAGTCTTCGTATGGCTGGAGTTTACAGAAATAATAAATGTGAACCAGTAGAAATGGGGCCAAGGAAAAATTTGAGGGAATGAAAGGAGTGTGGGTTATGGCCCAGAATATTCAGGGCAGTGAAATTTCTTTGAAAGATACTTGTTTTTTTGTCTTCTTGAAGAAGTCTCCAGGAAACCAAAAGCACACTATAAAACAGACTCCCATACACCCATCCAAATAGATCCCTGCATTCCCCAGTGTTCTCAAGACAACCGCTGTGAGCTGAGGAGACCAGCTAACACAGGCAGGAGTAAAGGCCCTCAACTAAAGAAAGGAACCAGGAGAGAAAGTTGACATCACCTACAACAGCAAGAGGGTTGGCTCTGCTTCTCACCGGCTGGGAAGCTGTTAAATTCATTGTTATGCTCATGACTGGGGGAAAAAAAGTTAAAGAAGAAAAAAGGCAAAATAAAAGGTATTCTTTTTATTCAAAAGACTGGATGATCACTCAGTGAGTGGAGCACTTAATCAACCCTGCTGAAAACCCAGTCAGGAACTGTCCTCCTCTAATCAGACATAAGCGGCCGCTGTTGCTTCGACTTTTTCTGAAAAGCTTGTATTTTATGGAGGCATTGCTACAGCTGCCAAAAATAAGGAAGTTGCATCTTACTCTTGTTTCCAAATAAGTTGAATGTCAAAATCTAAAGGGAAATTTTTTTTTCCGTTTCATGATTCCATTAACTTCAGATACTTTACAGCCACCTGTAAAGGCCACATATAGGGCTAAGTCTGGAAGAACTAACTGCACTACAGCGATGGCCTGGCTGAGAACCAATCATTAATGCATTTGGTTAATTACATACCCTTCAATTTCTAAGATCTAACAAGATTCCGGCACTCTTCCTTCCCTCTGTCCCTAGGACTGGAGTACCCAGCAATAAACTTAAGTTTGTACCAGCATTGTAGGTTCACAAGCAACCATTAAGATTTCAGTTCCCTGCACCATATCTAGGACTTCATCTGCAAGCTTTGGGGTGCCAAGTTTTGAATTTGAAACAGAGCCTCATAGCCAAGTAAAGTGTTCTTGCTTGGGAAAACACCAATGCCCTGTGACTCTTAACCTTCCTCAGATTGAGCGATCAGCACATTCTAATCTTGGAAGAGCCTTAAAAAGACCAAACCAATCAAGATTAACACACACGGATGCTTGGTTAATATCTGGGCATCCTCACTTGATACTCACCCTCACTAGTAACACGGACTGAAGTCGGGGCCTAAGATAATGGGATCCTACATGGAGTTCTGGGGAATGCTTTGCTTCTCAGCCACCCAAAGTCTGATTTACTTCAAGGAAATTCCCAGTCTAAGAGATGCCTATAAAATTAATGTCAGGGAAGCTGGCTCAGTGGTAAAACCACCTGCCTTCTATGCATGAAGACCTGAGTTTGGATGCTCAGCACCCACATACAGCTGGACATAGTATCCAGTATATGTAATCTCAGGGCTCCAATGGGAGCTGAGAGGCAGAGACAGGAGAATCCTGGGAGCTCCCAGGCCAGCTAGCCTAGTGCACGTGTGTAGGAGCAAGCAACTCAAACAAGAAAGACCAATACCTGAGGCTGCCCTCTGACCTATAAACATACCCACATGCATAACACACACACACACACACACACACACACCACAAAATAAAAGTAAAATTCAGTCATTCATTAAGTTAATGGAGATTTTTGAAAGCTTTTCCACCTAATCTTACCACTGTGCTTAAACAGCTTGGGGAACCGTTTCTATCTTAAATGAGTCTTCAACCTGTCAAACACTATCTCCATTTCTGTTATAGCACAAATAGAACACCTACAGGAAACTAGGAAGAGATTAGACACCATTGTGGAAAACGTACTAGGTGTTTTACAATATGGAGGGCTAGAAAGCACAGATGTGGCTCTGTGACAGAACACTTACTCAGCACGTGTGAGGCCCTGAGTTTGATCCCTAGCATCACCCGACAAGTAAGCAAAGCTGAGAACACAAAGCATACGGACAGAATTCCAGCACAGTCAGTCACAAACGCAGTGTCTTTGGATTACCAATGTGCTTCAATGGGCTGCCATATTTTACGGAAAGAACATTCTCATTCTGTCTTTATTTTGGCAGGTATCTATTGAAGTGAGTACAGGGTCCCCAATGAAGAAGTTAGAGAAAGAATTAATGGAGTTGAAGGGTTTGCAGCCTCTTGGGATGAACAACAATATGGACTGACCAATTCCCTCAGAGCTCACAGGGATTCAACCACCAACCAAGGACTATACATGGTAGGACTGATTGTGCTGACAGCATGTGTATAGTATAGGATTGCAAAGTCGGTCATCAATGGGAGGAGAGGCCCTTGGCCCTGTGAAGGTTCTGTGCCCCAATGTAGGGGAATGACAGGGCCAATAAGTGGGAGAGGATGGGGTGGCAGATATGGGGAGGGGGGAGGTAACAGGGGTTTGTTCTAGTTGTTTTTATTTGTTCATTAAAAATAAATAAAAAACCCCCAAAATAAATAAATACCATCTTTCTCCAGTATCCTTTCTCTCTCTCTCTCTCTCTCTCTCTCTCTCTCTCTCTCTCTCTCTCTCTCCCTTTCTCTCCCTCCCTCCCTCTCCCTCTCTCCCTCTCTCACACGCATGTACACACACACAATAAAAATGTAATAAAAACTTTACAGAAATCAAGGAAACTAGAATTGGGTCAATTGATCTGGTATCTTGTTGGGCCATGACTGATGATCGTAGCTGTGCTCAGATTTTTAGGGTACTGACACGGGCTGAACTGTCATGCTCACACCCTGACTCCCAGTACCTCAGCCTGTGACGGTTTTCAATACAGAGCTTGTAAATGGTAACTGGGATAAAGCGAGATCATCAGATATGGCTGACATCTTAAAAGCCTGCGTAGGCAGAACTGTGAACACAGGGCTGACGGTGGGAGGACTCAGAGGGAGGACCCCAGGGGACCCCAGGGAGGTAGGCTCTCAGCACAAACTGATTCTCTTGACACCTTAGACTTTGAAATTCTGGTTTCTAGAATTTTGAGAAACTAATTTTCTGTCACTGAAGCCACTGAGGCTCCAGTATTTTTCAAGGCAACCTTACTAGACATACAGATACTTATTATGATCTGTAAGGCTATTTATTAACATGTTGATGGTAGACCAAAAATGTCACCTGGCTTCCAAGCTCACTTCCTCCTCAGTTCACTTAAAAGAGGGGACAAGAAGGGCTTGTAACGGCATCTTCTATGAACACTGTGAATGGTTTTATAAACTAAAACATCTTTGTTTGTGTAAGGGGGTATACATGTATTCTGACATTTTGTGGTTGGATGTCTGAAGGGGATTCAGTTTTGAAAAATACACAATTCTAAACTCTTTCAAAAAAATCTCATGTTTGATTTTGCTTTTTTTTCATGTTTGCTTTAAAAAAAAAAACCTGGCAGCCAAATATTTTCCAATGAACAGAACATTCGCCATGCACATATGTATACAATCCTGCCTTAGAAGCTGTAGGAAAATGAAGCGCAGCTCCGTCAGGCCAACAGGAACACAGAGCCTGGGCTCAGTGAACTTGTTCTGGTTTATTCCAGGTTTCCACCAGGTTTCCACCCTCACCCACCTCTTCCATAAACATTCTGGCAGGTCAGCACAAGTCAGCTTCACGGGGACACAAGACATTCTGAAAAGCACAAAACCTCTGAATAGATGAAACTGGAAGCGGAGGTCCTAAGCCAGCCAACATGGCTGCTCTCTTCATCCCGCTAACTCTCTGGCTGTTGCCAGACTATGTCACACCAAAAGGTAGCTTCCAAGCAGAGTTCCACCTCCTACCCCAGAACAATCTGAACTACGGAGCGCTCTTCTGTGGGGAAGCTGAAAAGTTCTTTAGAGAAAGCTTTTTTAAGAGCCCTGATGAAGACTGAATGGAATTTACTTCACGCTGGGCAATGCAGTGGAAATAGGCACAAAACCGAAAGGAGAGACTCCCGAAGTACAGAGAGAGGGGGGGAATGAAAATGCCAAACATTGTCTAAAAAGGAACACATGAAAAGAATTTTTGAATAAATGATTGCTTCCTCTTGGAGTTTTCCAAAAACACTGCCCACATTTCTAACAGGGCAAAGGGCTCGGCCTCTTAGAAATAGATTTTACTAAAAATCTTCCTCGCGGTTCTTCCTACCGGATACTAAGTGCCTGGTTTCCTCCTGTGCCCTGCTTTCTGGGGTGGGTCCCTCAGTAAGTAGCTGGCACGTGGCAGCAGCTCAGTGGAGATCCCAGGACTCGTCCCAAGCTGGCAGCAACTTGTTCCTGTGGTTTTTCACTAGGGGTATAGCTACCTTACCTTTGCATGGAACACGGTTAGTTCAACTCAGTTGTAGGAAATCAATGGCTTGGCTACTTGTAATTATAACAAAATGTATAGAAAACCAAAATGTTTTCTGGCAATAAGATTATTGCCAGAACCCAAAAACTGTCCCTGCAGGTGGGAAGATTTCTTCCTGGATAGAGATTACTGAGGACAAGTTTCAACAGGACACCAAGTGAAGAATAACAGGCTCTGAAGCAGACATTGTCCCTTTTGCCTCACGTAAAGAGGGACAGACACCATCATCGAAGAGAAGTTTAACTTGAAGCCACCTTTCAGGTGCTCTTATCTAGAACTATTTCCCAGAGAGCATGTCTCACTTTAAGTCTTCAGAAGGCTACTGAAATCTCACACTGCGACCCTCTACCAGAAGACTCAGCTGTAGAGGATCGAAAATACGAAGACAAGAAATCCGTGTCTCTACTGAGCATGGTAGAGGATATCATGCTTGGGAAAGTTTATGAAATGTCACCCCTCAGGGTTTAACATGCTAACCGTGCATCAGGACCTGGCCTCTGAAAAGGCAATGGCACCCTGAAAAAGTGCAGGGAAGCTACAATCAACCCACACAGAGCTTAAAAGAGAACCTTTCTTAAAATGTCAGTACAGCAAACAGATTAAGTTAGTCTACGTATCCATAAGACTTTTAAACTTTCATACATTGATTTTTTTAAGGCCATTGTAATAAGTAGGGTCAAAGTTGAGATTCCATGTGACAATCATCCAAAAAAAGGCCTTTTGAAATAAGTTCGAACACCATCTGCTAAAACTAAAACTAAAGTCTTTCTACATACGAGGAAATGATGGTCACGACTGATTGGAAGGGGTCTGCTGCCTGCGCTGACTGTCCCAGCTTTGCTCTTGCTACCCTAAGTCCCAGGCAAGCTATCCACCAGCCATGAAGCAAAGGAAAGGCATTCTCTAATACAAGAACCACCCGTCCCTCAACACCCAAATAGGTCCCATAAGGCTCTCTCAGGATGCTGTCTGTGAACTTTGCCAAAACAAAGGAACAGATCCAGGAAGAAGGTGTTTGGGGGATGATGACATGGGATCCAGCCATCTGAGAGAATCAGGAGGCAAAAGCCTACTATTAAAGCCCTCCAGAGCAAACTGGAGGAGAGCCCTATGTATTCAAATAGAGAGAGAAGAGATTGACCTAATTGGAGACTGAGGACAGTACACAGCAAATGCCAAGAGGGGAACAAAGGCTACGCCAGAGAGTGAAAGCAAGCAGAGGCCAGCGGTCACTAGGCTATTTATTTACTTATTTAAGTTATACGGACTTCTGAGCTAACCAAAAGTCCAAATAAGCTTACTGGGAGCAGGGTAAAGTGGGAGAACAGAAAAGACACTACTTGAGGGGAAGGCAAGGAAGGGAAGGTACCCACATGTTTAGTTTCCACACTGGAGGAGGGTGGTCAGGAGACTGAGTGACTGAGTGAGTAACAATGTAAGGGTGCTGTTGAGACACTGGAGGTACACAGACATCACTCTGAATTTCTTAGCTGCTTCCTAAGTGCCTTCCTACTGCTCTGAGAACACATGGCCAGGCAAAAACAGCTACTCATTTTGTCCAAAGGGAGTTTTTGGGTCAGGGACAGAGCTTAAAAACAAGACAGATAAACTGCTGCCTGAGAGAGAGAAAACCCTTCAGCTTGGGGAGCTATCGCTCTGACAAAAGGAGACATCGAACAGATACACAGAAGCAAGGCCATCCGAGAGTTAGGAGCCACGAGGGAACCCAAGGCTGTGCATGAGAGCAGTGGGCCAGTCTGGAAAGCGATAGGCAGGGGGATCTCTGAGAAGAGTTGAACTACGGAGCCAGTGCTGAGAACCTCCAGTGGGAACCAAGGCTGCAAAGGTCCATGGGGAGGACCTAACCAGGCTTTGGGGATAAAATAAATGGCAGAGGTAAAAGCACCAGAAGGAAGGCCATCCTCAAGTCCAGGAGAGAGGTCAGACAGAAAGGACAAATATCATGTAGGATTGTGTGGAGCCTTGGGGGATCAGATGGAGAAGTCTGGATTTCATTCTAAGTGCAACAGGACAGTTTTGAGATGGACAGCAACATGAAGTATGCTTTTGAAAAATGACTTTTAGCCGTCAAGATCCGCTGCAGTTATCCGGGCAACAGTAGGCTAGGGCTTGGCAGGTGGCGGTAGACACAGAATGAAAACTACAGGCTGGGATGGTTTTTGGATGGAGACTCCGAAGGATGACCACCCCTAGGCTTGTGACTTAAAGAGACGCAGGAAGTCCAGGGAAGTGCTGGTGTAGAGTCTAAAATCAAGCCTTCTGTTTAAGGTGCACTGCCTTTGAGTATCCAAGCAAACTTGTCAAGTAGGCGTGGCATCCTCAC
>JADRCC010571007.1:0-13270 GCA_019843855.1 Hylomyscus alleni
ACACACACACACACACACACACACACACGGTAGCACACTTGTATCTGCTTAAATATATATACATTCTGTCACCGTGTCTCTAAATGAACACACACACAAACTGTGTTACCCATGTGTCTTCATTACTATATACACATGCACACACACTCAAATAATAAATAAATAAAATGTTGACGAGGAATAGTGACACACACCTTTGATCCCAGCACAAAGAAGCAGAGACAGATAGATCTCTATGAACTTACAAAGTGAGATCTAGCCCAGCAAGGTTACACAGTGAGTCTGTGTCTCAAAACAACAAAATTATAATAAAAAATTTTAATGACGATAAATAAATAAATGGATTAGAGATGTAGCTCAGTGACAGAGTGCTTGCCTAGCATGTGCAAGGTCCTGGGTTCAATCCCCAGCACTACTGATGCAGAAAAGAAGCAAATAAATAAATGTTTGCTGTGTTAAGTGTCTGAGCTTTAGAGGTTTCTTAGAAAGCAAAAAAAAAAAAAAAAAAAAAAATAACCAATGTGATATGATTGTAAATGTATTTATCTTTTTAAAAGAATCTTTTTATTTTTAATTATGCATATTAGGGGCTGGGGTATGTGCACATGAGACAGATACCAGTGGAAGGAGGGGTCAGGTTCTATGGAGCTAGAGTTATAAACCACCCTCTGTAGTCATTGGGAACCAAGCTCCTGCCAGGCCTCTGCAGTTAACAATGAGTCATCTCTTTAACTTTCTGAACTCATTAAGAAGCCTGCTAACCTAGTAGTGGTCTAGGGGCCAGAAAAAGGGGGCATGGAATCTGAGCAGACATGGCCTCCCTTTACTGGGGCCTGTTGGACACAATGAGTAGGTAATACGGCTGTTGTCTGTGTTTGTGTGAGCAGTGCTGGGGTTCATGGGTCAGTCATCAAACCACATAAACAAGGATATCAAGGAAAGGCCTGCCGAAGCCTTTCATTGGTGGCTCTTTGAACTTGGCTTTCACATGAAGATAATAGCTTAAAATTCCACATAATGATGGGACTCAGCCTTATCCATATCACACAAGGGACCTAGGAGGCTGAAATCATCCTGTATTCTAGCTATGTCTGGAAACCCAGACCCTGTCAATAGACCTTGACCTTTGCTGCAGAGGAGATGGATCAGCTCTGGCCCCGGAAGTGGGTCCAGACCAGGAGCAGCTGGGATTCCCCACAACCCACCCAGGTTTCCTGATCACAGTGGTAATTTGTGGTTCTAGAGCTTTGCTTGCCCAGAGCCATGTGGTGCTTCAATCTGTCAGTGTGCAGCTTGAGCCACTGGTATTATAGCTGGGTCGCCTATGGACACATCTGGATCCAGGCTTGACTCTCGAACAAGGTGCTCAATGATATGTTATTTAGAGAGGGATCCTGCTGGGAAGCACGGGGATTGACAATGAAAACGTGCAATTAAAGGTTCTGCGTGAGCCTTCCTGGCTCAGAGCACAAAGAACAATCTAGAATATCTGGAGTCATGGCCACTCGGGAGCCCCTGTGAGGGCCTGCATCATCATCTTTATGACATCCAGGGCTTTTGGATGGTATTTTCCTAGCTGGTTTTAAGCAAATACCTTGTCATAATATGTGTGCTAAGTTGCCATTTATGATTTTTTTTTTTTAAGCTTTGACACTATCGGAAAAGAAAGCTTTGGAGACACAAGGCTGGCTTAGCCAAAAGGTCAGGACTAGAAAACTAAATATGAACTCAGGCGGCCTTTGAGATGGCCTCTCCCACGTGGCTGCAGCTCCTGTTGCCAAACGGATATACTGCTGTGGTCACCGTCTAGGACCCTCCTCTGGGAAGACCCCTGATGGAGGAGGCCAGATAGCACTGTTGGTGGTTGAGTTTGGGTGAGACCAAGGACACCACAGGGGAGTGAGAAGTGGGATCCATATAGCCCAGTGCTACTACTTCCTAAATGTGCAGGCCCTCCTTATCCCTCCCACCCCTCTCTACCCCTCCACAACCTTCTTCACCCTTCCCCTCCCCACTCCTCCCTGTCCCTACTTATGCCCCCACCCCACCTCTCCCTATGCTCATTGAGTTGGAGCACAGAGTCTGTGAGAGAACAAATCTAGTCTCATCTGGGGCAATTTTCAAGCCCACCTTACCTGCAGTCAATGGGCAATCAGTCAGACCCATCAGGGCAGATTTGAGTTCCCTTCCACAAGGGAAGAAGCGGAGGCTCACCCAAGTATTAGAGGCCTGTTCAATCCCTACACCCTCAGCCTGTTGTACTGGTTTCTCATAAGGGGAGACAGTTGTTTCCTTTGAAAACCAAGTGTTTAAGCACCGCTTTTCCCGTGTTAAGATTCTGTGGTGAGCACCAGCTTTTGTCTGAGAAAGCACTCTCAAAACAGGTTGAAAACTGAGGTCCGAGGGTCTCCCTGCTGTCCCTGCTGGCTGAGCAGGGAGTCTCCAGACAGGATCCCTGGTTTGGGTCAAAGCCTCACCCACTTCTCTCATTGCCCCCGCCTCCACAGTCCACTCAGGATCCCTAGTTCCAGCACAGTAGGCGCAGCCAGCCGGACCCAAGCAGAGATGGCAATCCCTGAGCCTTCCCCTCCTGCCCTGGGACTCCCCAGGGTCCAGGAAGGAGTTTTCTGGAGGGAAAGAGCAGAAGGGCTGAAAGGGCCAAGTGGGGAAATAGAGGCAAGGGCCCTGGGGCAGCAAGATGGCAGCAAGCCCGGAAGCTCTTGCCAGGGTCCCTGCCAAGGAGAACAAGATGAAAAGACCTTTGTTCCCTGGGTCCCTGACTGGGGCAGGGTCCCCTGGGAAAAGCTGAGCTGGGCGGAGTGCACAGGCTGCAGGGTTTCCTGCAAGGACAGACGGGGCTCTGTGTCGTCCACAAACCTGCCCTGCCCTTCTGAAACACTATGGGGCACCAACTCTGAGAGTCATTGCTAGTGACCAAATCCAGGTGACTACAAGAGGGCAGAGGGGCCCATCATACCCCAAAGCAGCATAAGACTGTGGGATTGCCTGGACCTGTGTGGAGAGATGGGCTGCTCTGCCTTCCTGTTCTATGCCTTCCTTCACAGGCTAGAGGGCCCCCTGGGTGCTTCTGGCACCCCGCAGGCACCCAGAAGGGAGGAGGCCAAGGCAGCTGTACAAAGGCCCTGCCATAACATCAGGATGCCGCCTCCTTCTCCTTCTTCCCCTCGAGCACATCCTCGAGTCCCTAACGGAGATTAAGGTGACTAGGGGTAGCTTCCTTTTTAGGGGTGGGAGAAGTTGGGACCAAGGATTGGGAAAGAGAAGACTGTGCTGCCCGGGAGAGGTTGAAAGGAAAGATCCAATATTCCTTCATTCTCCCTCACCCTGTAGGGAATCCTGCTTCCTAGCTCAGGTGGTCCCCGGGAGCGTTCAGGTGCAACCTTCAGCCAGAATCCGGGTGGGGAGGGGACAGTGGCTGCAGCGTCTCTGACTCTCCAACACCCACCCTCCTCCACTGCTGGGCGCGCCGCGCAGCCGCCAGCTCAGTGGAAGCGCGAGGAGCCCGGCAGGCTCCGGCGCAGCAGGAGGTGTGCGAAGTCGGGTGCGGGAAGAGCTCCAAGCAGAAGAGGGAGAACGAGGGTGAGCACGCTGGGTAGCCGTGCGTGCGCTCCGCTCTGCGCCACAGGCTCGCCCAACGAAGCACTGACCAGCAGAGTCGCGGTCCTGAGGACATTGCTGCCACCCAGGAGTGCAGAGAACCAACCACAGAATCTGGAGGTCGGTAGCAGCCCCGATCTAGGCAGGCTCGGGGCCAGGAGGGTGTGGAGGAAGAGGGGACCGGAACGTAGTTCCCAGACTCTGGAGGAGAAAAAAGAGTGGCTCCCTGAGCCGGCACGTCGCGAGCCCCAGAGCTCCCAGGATCCCCGGGATAGCGCGCTTCGCCGCTGGACGGCACGCCCCCCTTAGCTTCAGCACCCTCTCCTCTGAGCACCTCCTCATCTGCCCCTGGAGGGACTTTCACCTCCAAAGGTGCAAGACAAAGCCGTGTACCCGGCGCCCATCATGCACCTCAACAGCTCCGTGCCACAGGGCGCCCCTGGTGAACCTGGTGCCCAGCCCTTCCTGCGGCCACAGTCTGGACTGGAGGCGATGCTCCTGGCGCTCGGCTTGGGCAATGGTTCTGGCAATATCTCGGAATCCGTCTTGGCAGCGCCCAACAGCGACCTGGACGTGAACACTGACATTTATTCCAAGGTGCTGGTGACCGCTGTATACCTGGCACTCTTTGTGGTGGGCACTGTGGGCAACTCGGTGACAGCCTTCACTCTAGCACGGAAGAAGTCACTGCAGAGCCTGCAGAGCACTGTGCACTACCACCTGGGCAGCCTGGCACTGTCTGACCTGCTCATCTTGCTGCTGGCCATGCCCGTGGAGCTGTACAACTTCATCTGGGTGCACCATCCTTGGGCCTTTGGGGATGCTGGCTGCCGTGGCTACTATTTCCTGAGAGATGCCTGCACCTATGCCACAGCCCTCAATGTAGCCAGCCTGAGTGTGGAGCGCTACTTGGCCATCTGCCATCCGTTCAAGGCCAAGACCCTCATGTCCCGCAGCCGCACCAAGAAATTCATCAGTGCCATATGGCTAGCCTCGGCGCTGCTGGCTGTGCCCATGCTTTTCACCATGGGCCAGCAGAACCGCAGTGCCGACGGCCAGCACCCTGGTGGCCTGGTGTGCACACCCACTGTGGACACAGCCACCGTCAAAGTCGTCATCCAGGTAAGAGCGTCTAAGTGGGGACTCTCTGCGCTAAGTGGGCACATTAGAGGGCACACCAGGGCAGCAGGTTTCCTGTCTGGCTATTTCTTTCCATTGGAGCCACACAGACTTTTAGCAGTGTCACCTCAGAAGCCCTGCTGATTCAAGGCACCACCTGGGGAGACACAGCAGTGTTGTCTTGTGGAAAGAACTGTGCCTCAGAAGCACTTTTTTCTTCTCCATTGTCCCAAAGTAGGCCCCAGTGACATCATACTGAGCAACATACAGAGAGTGCTTAGCAAGGCTGCTCTTAGGAGGCTGGGAAGGGGCGGGGCTCACTCATCAGCTTTTCCTCAACTTTTCACTCCCAGTTGCATACCCCACCCTGCTTCCTCTCCTCCTGTTGAAGGGGGCTTGAGCCCCAATCGCTGACTTATATTTACTGTAAGCCTGCGGGTACTCTCAGGGAAGAGAGTTGCCATCAGCCATCAGGAATCCCTGACCATCCCCCCTCCTGGGCTGGCTCCCCAAAGGCCTTCTGACTGCCTCTCCTGGACCCAAACCCAAAAGCTGGAATTTTAGTCTTGTTCCCAGTTGGATTACACTTTCTCCGTCTGCGAAGTGAGGTGATCACAACATGGTCAGGAGGGCTCTGAGAGGGGTTCCCAGGTCCCCAGTCCAAAGCACTCCAGGCTCTTGCTGCTGCTGCTGCTGGTGCTGGTGCTGTTTCTGCAGATCGATCTGGAGTGTCTTGGCGTGGAGGGGTATGATGAGGTAAAAAAGATTGGGATGATGGACCACAGTCCTCTGTGGGTCTGAGGATAGCACCAGGGAATCAGATGGGAGCCCTCCTCAGAAGTTACTAGCAGAGTAACTCAGCATTGCAGGGAGCTCATCAGGAAGAACCATGAGGTAGGGTAGCCACAGGAGCAGCCAGAGCAGAAGTGACATTTTAAGCAGGTATGGTTGCACCAACACTCCAGAGGCTGAGGCAGGAAGATTACAAGTTTGCGGCAAGCTTGACCCTGTCTGGAAGATGACAACAACAACCAGATAGAGAGAGAGAGAAAGTTTTGAATGATTTCTTGGCTCTACATCCTGGGCAGCCATGGAAGTACAGGGAGGGTTCTCATTCACCACAGGGTAGGCAAGAAAAGCAGAGAATGAAAGGATCTGGCCAGGGCTCTTGCCATGTTAGAGGGTCCTCCAGGGAAGCTGGTTGTGCCATCTGTCTGTCGCTTTCTTCACCAAGCCATCTATAGACTCCCAGATCCTCACGGTAAGATTCTGTGGTCACATGGTATGTCCAGGTGACACCCAGAAACCAGAAATGCTGGGTTCTGTTGTAATCCACATTCATGTGTCAGGCAACACAACAGTTCATCTCTGAGGTGGGTCATCGGGCCAGAAATAATATACACTTGTGCTTGCTACAAGTGTCCCTGTGTAAGGTGCCTCCTGAGCTGTCACTCCTTAGCAGGGCTGAGTTAGTACCCAGCGTTTCTAGGAAGGTCCTCTGCATTAAGGCAAGTGCGCATTCATTGGGTGCTCCATGTGACAAACAGTAGGATTCAAATGGCTCCTTGCTTCCTTTGAGGCAGCAGGCTTCTTCCTTGAAGCTCTTGTCTCTAATGGGCTTTGTAGGAAAGAGGGCTTTCCAGCCCACACTGTTCTCAGCCCTTCCAGCTGTAGGGCCTGGCCAGGGGCAAGCACAACTCATCCTCCTCTGCTAGACAAAGCCCTCTCTGAGATTCCTGAAGAACCCTGTTCGAGCCACAGAACCGGATCCACACATGACAGGGTGTCCCCTCCCTCCCAGAGCTCTCTCGTCTGGGGCTTGTCATTGCTTGGCAGCTCCTGGGTCCATTTGACAGGGTCCTGGTCACTGTCCATCAGCAATGCTTTTTGGGCACCCATCGTGGGTGTCATAGCGTTGGCTGAGTGTTTACCAAGTGTCTGCTGGTGGCTTTTGTGCCCCTGGAGAACAGAGCTTCCACTTTCCCTTAGAAAGTTCTGCCTCATTCCTGGAGCGACTGATTGCAGTGTGCTCTTCGTCCACCTCATGTTAACAGCTGACCAGGCCTTTCTGGCTGGGAACACAAGCCGCTCTGGGTATTTGGTGAGACCATTCCTCAGGAGAGGAGTGGGCCCTCTCACCCCTCCTAAACCACTGTCTGCTATCTAAAGATGTATTTTGTTCCTGGGATCATGGGTTTTGCAGTACCTATCAAGATGTCCAGGTACATGAAGCAGATGAGTGTGACTACCGTCAGTTCTACTTGTGTCTCCAGTCTTCATGACTATATTTGGAAGTATTCATGTGTTGGCCTCTTTCCAAAACAGGACATCCCTCTGTCTTAGTGCCTTCCATGAGGACCACTACTCTGCACACTTTAAGGATTTCAGCTCAGGCACTTGTAAACAGAAGTTATTAAAAAATGAGCTGAGAGTTAGGTGGTAAACTTCTGAGTAGTGGAGAACAATTTAGTGTTTGGGGCATAGCAGGATAAGGTAGAACCAGGCAGGTGGTGGGAAAACCAAAACAGCAGGTGAACCCTGATGCCCAGCTCCTCCCAAAGGCTCGAGATCTAGCTCTGATACCAGTGGACAGGAGGAAGAGACTTTATGGTGTCCAAGGATTCCCCAGTACTGTCCCTGAGCCACATGCATCCCTGACACCACCCAGGTCAGCTTCCTGCTCTGACCTTGGGTCTTACAGTACTCTGTTGCTAACCTCGGAGCTTGTGTCCCAGCTCAGATAGGTCCTGTGTTCTCCTGTCCAGGTAGCATCTACTGATGCGCATACATAGAAAGATAGGTGAGCCCAAGGGCTGTGCCCATCCTCCCCAGAGTCATCTGCTGAGTTTTCCATAGAAAGCTTCTTTTCTAATAAAAATGGAAGCAGTCGTGCCCAACAGCAGTGTAGCCCTGGATAAGGCAAACACTCCCACCCAGGGGCAGGAGAGCCTAACAAAGGGAGAGGTGGCACCCCAAATCTACAGCAGATCAATAGCAAGGTGAATGATGTGTTGAACAGTCACTGGGCATGACTAGGGAAGGGGAAGCATTGGTTTCAATAGAGTTTACAGAAACACAGTCTGGAAGGAAGGTCACAGGTGTGTGAGTGAAACAGTAGTGAATATTGACTATTGATCTCCTTTATATATGCTTGCAGTGTTTAATGAACAAAGTTTGATTTTTTTTTTAAGTTACTGTGTATGCACATGCTCAGGCACACACTTGAGTGAAGGTATATGTGTGTGATTTTTTAAAGTTACCATGTGTGTGCAATTGCACAGACACTCAGGTGAAGGTATATGCATGTGGAGTTCAGTTCCTTCCTCCTTCTATGGATCCAGGTGTCAAATACAGCTTGTCATGTTTCACAGGGAGAATTTTCACCATCCCGATGATTGGAGTTTTTATTTTATTTTATTTTTTTTAACTGGGGGGGGGAGAAAGAGCAAGAGAGAGGTTTGTGTGTGTGTGTGTGTGTGTGTGTGTGTGTGTGTTTGTGCATAGCCATACTCTGGGGCTGGAGTTACAAAGCTGTGAGCTGCCTCATATAGGTGCTAGGAACCAAATTCCAGTCCTCTGGAAGAGAAGAAAGTACTATTAACCTCCTAGCCATCTCTCCAGCCCCTGATCAAAGCTTTTAAAAGCACAATATGCTATATATATATATATATTCCTGGGCATAGTGATGCATGTCTGTAATATATGTAAACAAACCTGGTCAGAGAGGGCCTGGGGTGGGGTGGGGTGGAACTTGGCTTATGAAATCTGGCGTCCAGACGGTAGGCCATGATTGAGCATAATGGCCAAGACTAAAGCTATGGGGAGCGAGGGAGACTGAGATAGTCTTCCAGGAGGAGGTAGCTCTCACCTTAAGAACAGAGTGACCTGGCCTTGTGGCTAGCTTGGCCAGCAAGATGGGACATGAAGGGTGGGGATATGCAGACAATTCAGGAGGAGTCAGCACTGGAACCTTGCTTCTCAGAAAGCAACAGGGGGAGAACCACCTGTTCATGCCAATCAGACAGGAGAGAGCCAGAGCCCTGAGGTAATTGTTCAATGTATCCAGCTGACTGCTGGTGCTTCTCCTGAGGATTAGGGTCAGTTTCTGTGCAAGATGGGTGAAGAGAAGGGAACATGGGGCCCAGAGCTGGCAAGAGTCCTGGGGAAAGAGCCTGCCCAACAGGAGCTCAGAGAGCTGTGCACGCAGCTTCTACAGCAGCCAAATGCTGGGCTCCCAGGTCTCACCCTCAGAATGATACTTCCTGAAGACTCATCTGCAGTCCTGCAGTGCCAAGGGCAGTAGGGGTTGTCCTCTGAGCAGAGCCTCCTGGCATTGTCTTCATGTGTTGTACTGGGAGGCAGAGACTCTGGCTGACCAAATCTGATAATGTGACAGAGACGCTTCCATGGTCACATGCAAATAGTGGGCCAGGCTGGCATGGAGGGCACTCTCAGTATTCTGGACCACGCACCAGTGTTGGAGGTCTGTCCATTTGCATTTCCAAAGCCAAGATTATACAATCTTGCAAGATTTTCTAGCTGTTTGTGTTTAAAGGGAAGAGAAATTCTTAAACTCTCTCCTCCCCAAGTTTCTATCAGTCAGTATTTTATCACACACAGCCTTAGGAAGTAAATCAGAACAGGACAAGCTGTTGGTCAGTGAATGAGTTGGGGTTTTACTGCTGTGAACAGACACCATGACCAAGGCAACTCCTATAAGAACAACATTTAATTGGGGCTAGCTTACAGGATCAGAGAGAGGTTCAGTCCATTATCATCATGTGGGAGCATGGCAGCATCCAGGCAGGCATGGTGCAGGAGGAGCTGAGTTCTACATCTTCATCTGAAGGCTGATAGCAAAATACTGACTTCTAGGCAGCTAGGATGAGGGTCTTAAAGCCCACACCCACAGTGACACACCTATTCCAACAAGGTCACATCTTCTAATAGTGCCACTCCTAGGGCAGAGCATATACAAACCATCACAGTCAGACTGGCCAAGTTGAAACTACCCTCTTCAACCCAGACACCTGTGCCAGGGCTGGTTTAGATGTTAAATTGGCAGAGACTTCCAACACCTGAGCCATCACTCAGGCATAGACTGTTTGGGGGCCATCCCAGAGCAGCAGTCCGGAGTTGGGTTCAAATCTCAGCTCTATAGATGTCCTGCCACAAGACCCAGGACACAGCTTCCTCATCTACCAACCACAGATGAGTTAATTCATATTAGATGCTTGCAACTGCCAGAGCCTGGAGGAGCTCTCAATTCACAACCGGCAGGATTCCTTCCACTCCAAGGAACAACAAAGAATCATCCGCAGGCGAGGCCTCTTTGTAGAACAGCAGAGCACAAGACACTATTACCCCAGACTTCTTTCTCTCCCAGAGCCTTAGAGAGCTTCCATCATCCGTCTTTGACATCCCCCACGGTTCGCAGGACACTAGGTCAGAGACACGGCCAGCTGACCAGCACCTGACCACCTCCTTTGAAAGATACTTGCTGCCTGAGGCAGAGTCTAGGACAGGTCTCTCCAGCAGCTTGTTCTGAGGAATCTTCCTTCTGAGAATGTGAAGGCCTTAAGATCGGGGACACAGCTTGGCCGGTCAAAGGCTCCCAGAGAGTTGTGTGCAGCCTCAGGAAAGAGGGAGGGACAAACACAGAGGTTCTGGGACGGACTTGTGCTATGTGAGCCTGAGGAACTGGGAGAGAGCTGGGGCGTCTGGAGCCATGAGCATTAGTGGACAGACGACGATATGACTTTTACTCCAGGAAATGAATAGCGCCAAGCTTCCCAGCAGAACCGTATGGAGGCGTAATGTTTTAAGAATACAGATCTGTCTTTCTGCCTTTCAGGAAACAATGACAGGGACAGTAAGAGCAGTAAGGAAGCAGCTGCCTTATTCCATTATTCCAGAAGAGTGGCTTAGACTAGGGCTGGGAGGGAACAAACAAAGAGCTGACACCAGATCCCCACCTCTCTCCCTTCCACCCTTCCTCCTTCCCCCCACCTCCTCTTCCTCTTTTCTTCTCTCCTCCCACCCCCTGCTCCCGCCCCACATCAACAGGTTTTAAAAGCACTGGCAGCTTTTCCAGAGGGTCAGGGTTCAATTCCCAGCACCCACATGGCAGCTCACAATTGTCTGTTACCAGTCCTAGGGCATCTGACATGGCCTCCTGGTCTCCTTGGGTACTATATGCATGTGACTCATAGGTATACACTCAGACAAATGTTCACACACACAACACGTCCAGTTTCCCTGAGTTTCTCTATTGTGTCTTTAATTTAATTTATATTAATGTTTTCATTCCCTGAGTCTGTTTCCTGTGAGTTTAATTTGTTCTTTCACTGGGCTGACTGAGTGCTTTTCTTGTTTTGTTTTTCTGAGATAGGGTCTCACTCCGTAAACCAGGCTGACCTTGAGTTTGCAACAATCCTCTGGCTCTAACCTGAGATTACAGTGTAAACACAACATGCTCAGTTTATTAGTCTAGATTTCTTATGGTAAAAACTTAGATTGTTGGTTTAAGAATTTTGTTGTTGTTGCTGTTGTTAATTATTAGGACAGGGCTCTTCTGTGTGGTCCTGGCTGTCCTGGAACTTACTCTGTAGACCAGGCTGGCCTCAAAGTCACAGAGATCCACCTGCTTCTGCCTCCCCAGTACTAGGTTAACGGAGTGAGCCACAACTCGAGCATGAACTTCGTTGTTTATTGTATAAACAATTAATGCTCCAAAATTCCTCCTAAGTACTGCTTTAGTGGCATCTCAGTGTTTTTTGAGAATGTATCCTTTCTTGTTTGAATATTTTCTTATTTTGCTCTTGGGTTGTTTCTACTTCCTACATGCTTTGGATATCTCTCCAGAATCCATTGTGCTACATCCACTTCTAACTCAATCCTGTTGTCTTTAAAGGATATGATCACAGGATATAAATTTAGTTTGTTAGAGACTGTTCTATACCCAAGATAATAGATTACATTGGTGGATATTGCACAGCACAGTGGCTGAATGTTCTGTAAGGGCTGATGGCTGTCACTGGTCTTGAACCGCTAACATTTCTGTTGGTCTTGTAATACAATCTTTTTCTTTTACCAGCTCTTATCTTCCCGTTCATTGCAGACAGTTCTGTACCTCGGGCAATGTGGTCACAATGCCAGCTTTTTGTTGTTGTTTATGTCTTGACCTAAGATCTTACTGTATAGTCCAGGCTATCCCCAAATGAGCATACTCCTGCCCCAGCATCTCAAGTGTTGGGATAATGGGTAGATACCACCATGCCTGCTCCACTGAGGCCTGTTAAAGCCTCAGCTTTCGCTTCTCTTAGGTCATCCTTTTAGGTCCCTCTGTGATCACCAGATGACACAGGGGAAATCAAGGTCCACTCTTTGGATTCTTAGTCCCACCAACAAAAGAATTTAAGAATGGATTCAGATTCAGATAGAAGCTCAAGGATAATCCCACTAAAGTGTAAAGAGAAAAAACTCCCAGGGCAGACCCAATGTCAATCTCAGCAGATACCTGGAGAAAAATGGAGGGAAAAAAGCCATTTTCCCTTCAGGGTAGTCAGACAAGTGGCAGACACATAGCTGTGTGCGTGCGCATGTGCGTGCGCGTGTGTGTGTGTGTGTGTGTGTGTGTGTGTGTGTGTGTGTGTAAGGGTAGCTTTGGTTCTGGCCAAAAGAGACAGAACAAGGAAAGGGGGCTGGGAGGGATTCTTTCTGGTTTAAGCTTCAGGAAAGTGAGACCATACAGCTGGATTTCATGGTGATTTATGGAGTCCATGCACTGGGGGACTCTGGAGAGGGAGATTACAGTTTCTCTCTAAAGGGAAACTGTTCCCTCTATCCCTTTGGCATAGCTTAAGGTGAGCCCACCTTCCTAACCGTGCTCCCTTGGATCAGCCCATCAGGAATTTTAGGTATTCAACCAGGTCAGAGATCCCAAGCTTGTGGCCAGAGGAGTTGGGTGTTGTTGTTGTTGTTGTCGTTGTTAATGGGTCTTCGTTGTGGCTGTAACAATTCCATGGATGGATCTAATGATCGTCTTTTCCTTTAGAGAGAGTGATATTCCTAGATCTTTCAGTAGTAACTTTAGCTTGTTTCCTGAGCATTTTTAAATTTGTTGTGGTGTTTGGATTATGTTAATCCCCCGGAGAATGCTGGCGTTTTCTTGAGGTGGGCAGCCAGTCCAGTGCGAGCTGCACCTTCGGTTGTACCATCTGTTGATGATGGTGCCCACATCAGCTCCGTTACTAAGTCCCCAGTTCTTCCCTGTATACTCAGCTTAGTCTTGGCTCATGGCTGTGGCTCAGTTCTCAAACCTTTTATTGTGTGTTACATGCATGTACCATTTGAAGACAATCCCAGGACTATGTTGGGTCAGACATAGATTCGGTTAGTCTGTTTCTTTCTCCTCTCAGATTTCTTCCCATGATCCTCAGTTTCTTGGGCTCCTTTTCTCCATCCTGTATCTAGGTAAGCCAGAGTCTTCCATCTTATCCTTGCTGGCTTTTCGGGGTCACCTCTCTATTTG
>JADRCC010571009.1:0-11857 GCA_019843855.1 Hylomyscus alleni
ATGAGTAAAAATGTTTGCTACCAGCCAAACCTGATGATCTGAGTTTGATGCTCGGATCAATATAGATGGAGTAAGCTGACTTCTGTAGGATGTCTTCTGATCTCCATGCACACACAATGGTATGCATGTGCACACACACACACACACACACACACACATGAACACACACACATGAACATATACACTTAAACACACATGAACACACACGTGAACATACACACACAAAATAAATAACTGTAAATAAAAGTTTTATGATGCTAAAAGTTTGAAAATCCTTTAAAACCAGAGCTGGACAGAACCTATACCTTTTAATTTTCATTTTTCCTTCCTCTCTAATTTGCCCCCATTTTCTATCAATTGGTAAGATTTGTAGAATGTGATTGATGCTTATAAATACATTAAGTCATAGCTGTATATATCAGATTATATCTTGAATCTTTAAAATCTTTTAATTTTATAAAATTATAATTCAAATTCTTCCATCTTCCACCTAGATTAACCAAGAAAGCTGAAGTTTGGCTGGAATTAGGAATTAAATTACTATTAAATGGCACCCTGCTCTGATAAATATACTTTTTGTATAATGTGTCAAATGCTACTGAAAGATCTCTTTATGTGTTGTGTACACTTCATGTGTATGCTATCCACATGCACATACATAGCCTAGCAGCCCTTCTATAAGGATTATGTATATCAGATTGCCGAATAAACCCACTTAAATCCTTAGGTAAAGTTAACATTACAAGAAAATTGTGGTGACATTTGTAAGTTCAAGTTTGCTTTCCAAAAATAATCATCCAGCTGAGCATTAAAAAAACACCAGCCCCAACCAAAAGATTATATACCAGGTAAGGACGCTAAACGCAGTTCACACAAAGCCATTACAGTAAAAGCTGTGAGTTTTACTACCGCTTGGGGAATACTTTACACATTTTCTTTTCCTCTATGAAAGAGACTCGTGTTGAGAAACTGCTGCCTTCCCGTGTGAGTGGAAAATGTGGGCTACCTGAGGAAAAGCTTAAAATGCAGTACAATTTCGATACGAGCCTGGTCAGATGATTGTAAAAGTCAAAGTGATGGGGGGGGGGTGTAAACCTTCTCAATGTTGATCTGGCTCTTCTCAGTTTTCTTTCCAGGACCATACTTTTATTCAGTGCAGGAATATACAGTACAGTTAGCATTCGGCTTTAATTGCAACGAGGTGACAACATCCTGGGTAATGAGTTGTTTATGAGTTGTAGATGTGTTTACAATGAGTTGACAATGTGTTGGATAAAGTGTTCTTGTAAAGTTGTAGATCTATTTCCAGTGAGCAGTGGGGGGATGTTCATTAGTTGTCGATTTGTTTGTTTACATTGTTTTCGATTTGCAATCGCTATGAAACAAATTGCAGGCTGATGAAGGATGATTGTTTGTGCGCCTTAATGATTTACTGTAGTAGCTTGTCTGAAAAAGTACTTAACTCTGCCTCATCTGTCAGTTTCCACTGCAAAAGCCCCTAGTCACAATAGTTTTATTAGCATAGCATGGGCCATTTGTGAGAACATTATGCATCTAAGAAATCTCAAGGCTTTGCCATTCAGCCCATTGTATTTGGACCAGCAGACCCGAACTGAATTCTTTCTGCTTGCTACACATTTCTATCTTTTAAGTTATAACATGATTAATGGCTCTCATACTTCCTGCTACAGAAAAAATTCCACAAGTCCTTTGTATTTTGCACCCACATTTTCAGCATCTCAAAATGCACTGTGTCATTTTATATGTGTTGCTGATCCGTATGTATTCACATAATGGTGCTTGTATGCTTATGCCCTCGCCTATTTATAATCCATTTATACATCATGCCAAATAAAGCCATCTTGTAATAAAATGACTGGCTAAAGGTGTGAGCAAGAATTCATGAACCATGCCCAAAGATCCTTTGGTCTTCAAAGCATGGAGAATTAAATAGTTAAATTCTTAAAATTATGAGAGAAAGCAAGCAAAGGAGAAGACATAAGATAGATGACAAAACACTAAAAGCAAGAACAATATGTGTTTTAATAACAGTAAAACAATTTCAAATTTCCAAAGATTATGGTTTGAAATATTCTATTGAATTCATGTAAGGATATAAAGTAGTAGATTATTTTAACTCTCATTCTAAACATAGAGCAATTTGCACCTATTAGTGTTAAAATGGTCTTGTGGGGGTCTCCATAATGAGAAAAGAGATAAGTGGGGCATATCTGGATGAACTAAGTCAGACCTATTGGTATACTGTCTGTCTGTATTCAATGTGTTATTACGTCAGAAATTGAAATTCAACTTTAGTTCTCTTTTATCCATAGTGTAGACCTGATGTTTGTTTTGTTTGTCTTCACCAATATGTTACTATTTGTATTTGAGATCTCTAACATATGGAAAAGTAAGAAAACTTAATGAAATCCTACAAAATGTGTATTTTTTCTCATAATATGACTGAATAGTCCATGAAGTATGCTTTCCAGGTTGCTCCTATGTCTTAAGTCAGCTTTGCAAGAATGGTTTGCCCATGTCTACTGAGAGACAGAAAACTAAAAACACCTCAAAATATATATTCATATATATATAGTGAACATGTATTTAAAACTTATATCCTTAAAGATTCTCAATGGGAAACTGGGTTTTTGAAGAAAAAAACCTTCAGTTTATTCTATCAATAATTCCAAAAAAAATGAGGAAGAACCCACCCTTCCCTGTCTCGATACATCACCCACCACTGTGAAACAGGACAGTTGTTCGACTTTCTAACACATTGACCCTACACCAAATCTGTCGTTGGGATCTCGGGAAAAGACATGTGAGAAGTGCTGCGGTGTTACTACCAGAGGAGTCATGTTAGCATATTCGTGTCGGAGGCAATTTCATCTCAGAGGCTTCTGTTCTTCTAACCAGATAGTTTGCAAGTAAAAATGCATGGAACTTAAGCCAGCTTTTCACATGGCCATTTTTTATGGCAGACCATTTCAGCTGTGTAACAGTGGTAGACACCTATAAATGTATAATGTGATGGACTCAATTGGAATGCAGCCTGGATACATATGAAGGTACTATTTGCCCTTTAGTGCAAATCCATTTTTATGTCAAAAGAAATCCACTGAAATTAATAGGGCATTATCCAAGCAGTAGGTAGCACTGTATATACCATACAGAAAAGTTCAGCAGGAAGATACAGTCTCTTCAAACAATGTAAAAAATATGCTGAGAAATGGTATGGTAAATTAATGATCTGAGAAATCATAAACTTTTAATATTTAGAAGGAAGCAAGTAGAGAGACAACTAAGATCATTGCATATTATAGAAATAATATCTATGAGAAAATTTAATGCATTGTTTAATAAATAAGATTTATCTTGGCACAGCAAGACAGGCTATTTAAAAACATGAATGAGTGCATCTACATTATTGTCCATATTTCAGATAAATCATATAATTATTTTGATATTTGTTTTGCCAATTCATTTCTTTAAAGATGTTTTTGGGACTCTTCTATGTACAAAAAAAAAAAAAACCAAACTAAAAAACAACAACAAAATAACAAAAAATTCAGAAGAGAATTAAAAATAAACTCAAGAGCTAAGTCCTTTATATATGCTGTGTAAAATTCAAACATTCCAGTCTCTAAGTCTGTGATTTCTGAACTTTCTCTACTCCTCTATTTTGATGTTGAGTCATTCTTCATGCCCCTCTGATCATTTATTTTCTCTTATCATCTTGTGCCTATTGCTTTTTAAAAAGAATAAAGCTTCCATTCCTTTGCTCTAAAAGCTATCCCTTTTATGTCTAGCTTCACCATTGCATATATGTTTAGTTTTCTTTCTCTTAAACCCAAGAAGCTTCTTTCCTGGCCATGAGGAAGATAAAATGCTCAGCCATCTGTAGACACTCAGTACATAATAATTTTTCTACCTCATCATCAATATGAACTACCAGTCTCTTCATTCCTTGTGTGCTTCTCAGAATTCAATGGAAACCCATTAAGGAGTGTGGAAAACTGCAGCTACATTCACATTTAATCAATAGTTCTTGTTTCTTTGTTGTCACTTCCCATAGTGACTACTTGTCAGACAGAGATGGGATAACAGATTCTAGAATTGTTTGCTCATGGAAAGCTGGCAAATGTACCAAAAAAAAAAAAATCAGCAATAAATTCTCAAGAGTGGGAAAATCCAGAAACTACAGCTAAGTACTAAATCTAGGTTTTATTGCATCAGCAAGAATCAGGACATAACCACTCCCATTGGAGATCCAGAACAAACAGGAAAGCCAGAGAACAGACTGCAGCAAACCAAGTTAGCCCAAGACCCATTGACAGGATGAGTGTCCAGAGAAATGGCAAATTCCCTGAAACAAATGGATAGGATGCTCAGTGTTCAAGAGCCAGTGTAGAAGAGAAGGCGAGATGGTCAGAGGCAGGACCAGAAAGAACAGGTTTGAAGTGCTAGAACTTCATGAATAAGTTTAATAAGTTCTCACTTTAAATAAGTCATACCAGTGATGGGTGTCATTTGCTAGGAGGATATGCATCATTGCATTAGTCACAGATGAGTAAAGGCATTAAATGTATGGAAGCCTTGTAGGTACAAGAGTCCTAATGACTGTTTGAATTTTGGTCTTTCACTGAGTTTCAGAGCAAATGCAATGGAATAGGTTATTTGATGTAAATATACTACAGCCTTATTGACTTCCTCTGACTTTTTCTGACCAGTCAATCATCAGTTGTTTTACTATGGGGAGTATTGCAGTCTGAAGCCTGTAAACTAAAGAATGTGTGTAACTAAATATTGATATTTAGTTAAATGATTGTGCACTAGATGAAATATAAGTAGGTACAGCCTGACTTTGGACAGGCAGCTATGTCACTGCATGTCAATGATTGTGGCCCATGGACTGAACAATGGAACCACTGTCTGGGCTCCCCAGGGCCATGCAGTGCTCACACAGATCTATTTGCTTCATATCTCAGACTTCTGGAATGGGACTGGAAGAGAAGTTCCTGTGGGGCTTCATAATCCATTCTCCTGTAATTAAAAGATGGTTGTGCCAAACACCTCTCCAACATGTAATCAAGCAGGACCCAGGAGAGAGAAGAAGCTCATTCCCATCATGATACGTAAAGAGCCAAACATGGGTCATTTATGAAGCTGGCAAGTTTGTCTTTAATTGTTGGTCTGAAAGTTGTCTTAGGAATAGACATCATTTTCATACTAAATTGAAACTTAGAAAGTTTGATTTATGCATAAGACAGACTAAATTGAGCTCAGCATTACTCATAGGGTCAAAAGACCAGTGTATGGAAAAGTACAGTTGCTTTTGAAGGCATTCTCAAAAATTACCTCAAGACTTTGTTACAATAAGGACTGGTGATTTTGTTCATCTCATCTGACCTTCCATTGAAGCACCTAAGGATTTTCAAAGACATCTTGGTATCTTTGGTTCATTTCACAAGAAACTGTAGCCTAGAGTTGTGGTGAAATTGTCTATCCCTTCCTTCCATGAGCAGCAGTGTCCATAGCGCTGTGGCTTCAGGAATAAAAGCCTCACTACCAGGGCAGGTGCAGGAAAAGAATATGCTTATATAATACTCCTTAGCAAGACACCCAGTGCCACACAAGTCTTCTCAAGAGAGTTTGCTGCTAAATTCCTTGATAAAAACAAGGTGAAATATTGGGTAAGAACAAATACAGATTGGGTAGATAAACAGAAGACTCTGTCTCCAACTCTCGCAATATGGAAACTGAAGGTTTGGCATGTAAAGGCAAAGATATTTTGAGTGGAAAGGTAAAGATAATATACCTAAAAGAGCAGCTGGCTACATGTTTGAATTTCCCTATACCTTTTAAATATCAGCCTTCTCTGTGTGACTTTTCGAGGAGTGTGACCTTTTAAAAAGTGAAAAGACACCAAAATGCTATACACTATATTGAAGTAGTTTATCAAAATGTCACGCAACAGTGGATGCCCATTGCTAACAAGATATTGTGTTTCCTTACTTAATTGCCCAGTGTACTTAATTACTGCTGTCTTTGGATATCTATTGACAGATTTCTCTAAGACCAAAAGGAGAAGGAGAAGGAAAAGGAGAAGGAGGAGGGGGTGGCAGCAGGAGGAGAAGCATTTGCCTCATTGGTACATAAGAATGTGAGGAGAGCCTATAAAGTAAGGGAACCTTGTCAAACAAAAATGATTCACATATAATAAAATATACCTGCCTCTATTGTTTGTAGGAACGTCTCCATAGAGAGCCAACACAAGTCTGAATAATTGCTCATTACCCATGCCATTGTACTGTCTAAAAGTTACCTTGGCGTGCAGCTCAGCATAAAAAAAATAGGAAGCATCCTGGAAATTACTCATACAATGTGATAGCCACATGGTCAAGTCAGTGAGCTTTGGATGAACTATAAAGGGTTTTCATTATTTAGATCTATGAAAGCAAAGGAAACAGAGATATATCCAATACTGTGAGGCAACAGAACCAGGAAATTTGCAAGAAGGCTTAAGCAGTGTGTTTAATTTAAAATGTTGAGTCATGTTCAAGCTATGACCTTAAAACCTCTCTCCCTGTCTGTAGTAGTTCTCATCCTGAGGTCAGGAAGAATAGGATGCAAACATCTCAAGGTTTTTAGACAAAGGATTTCCAATGATCCCTTGCCCCGAAGCTTTCCACTTTTTGCTCTTATGTGAACTTGAAAGACAAATTCTGACACATTCTCCAAGCAGTGCTGAGCCTTCCCAGTCCCTGCCTCAAATATTACAACAATTTTCTTTATTATCTCTATACTGAAGCTATAATTCACAACTAAGAAAGCCGATGCCAGTTCATGTCCTTTAACAATGCTAATAAAGAAACCCAACAATGAAACACAATGAGGCTCAAACTCAGATCCTTGAGGTGCTTTCCCCCCAAAAAAACCTATTTATCTTTTGCAGAGATAGGCAATCACCAAAGGATTTGATTCATCTTAGATATGGTCTGCAATGTTCACTAGACTTGGAAATGTATATTTGTTTCAATTCAGAGTTTCTGGGAAAGAAATCTAGACATGTCTAATCTGGATTGCTCTAGTCATTCTTAGAAGAGTTTTACTTAGAGCTCATGGTAACAGTTGTGGGGGTTTTGAACTGTTCAACTCTAGAAACTAAAATCTACTCAGGATACTTCCTCAGTGTTGTCTGATTTAACTCACTCCTGGGACAGTTGTCCTTTGACACTTCCTGAGAGACAGTGAAGGTTTAAAGCTCAGGCATGAGATTACTGTATATCCTGCCCACGTCTTCCCTCACCTGGAAGGTGTGGCTGTTCTAGAACTCACATCACAAATTCTACCTAATTCTACCTAAAAATGGACACTGTTACTTCTTAGTTTAGCTTTTTATCTAAGACACCAATTCTTTTTTATTATTAACTCCACAAGTATAGTCCATCTTTGCATATTTTTATTATTAAATGAAACGAATAATAATCATAGTCATGAGATGAAGGTATTTGCTGAGAACTGTGGGTCCCCTTAATGAATTATAACCTAGGAGTGTATTGTGAGTTCTGACATATCACATATGAATCTTTCTTTTCTCAGTTTCTTGTTGGAAATCTAGCTGATATGTTTGAATTCTGTTGGACTATTAAAATAAAAATCAACGTATAGACTAACATGAGCAAAACAGATGTTGAGGGAACTTCAAACTCTTCATTTACACAAAAAGCTAGAAAGCAAAACCAATAAATGCTTACCAAATAGAAAGGCTACTCTTTAAAAAGAGTTCAACTGTTTATCATATGTCCAGCTAACAGTCCCAACTCTTTAGCCTAGCATTAAAGGTAGCTGTGTGCATTACTGGTGTTCATTGTTAGTATCAGGAAAATCAATGGAAGATGAATTCAAGGAAATCTGCATCAAAAGCCGGAGTATCCTGAGGCAGCAAGGAAGAAAAGCACCTCATACATGCGGAATCTTCAACAAGATTGATGGCCAAGGAAGTCAAGCGTGGAGGCACGCACACCTTGAATCCCAGCATTCAGGAGGCAGAGGCAGGCAGATCTACAAAGAGAGTTAATTTGAGGCCAGCCTGATCTACAAAGAGAGTTACAGAACATCTGGGTCTAAAAACAATCAAACAAGCAAACAAAAAAGGGCTTGGCAGCCAATATATCATGAGAACACATAGGAGCCAGAAGTACTGGGACAACATATTAAAGCATTCACTAGGAATTACATATCTACCAATATTATCCCTATAAATGAAATTAATACACTGTCATATAAACAACATATTTAAAGAGTTAATTACAAGTAAATCTTTCTAATAAGAAAGTCCTATACTCAGAGACTGAAAGCCTAGTGGAGAAATCAGCAATGGCATGTAAGAGTCAGTACATAGGCAAATATAGAAGCCATCGCTATCATTTGCTTGGCTTTGTGGCATGCTGCTACTTCCCTATGATTTAAAAGAGAATGAATAGGAGACTTATTAATCAAGGCTGATTATATAAAGATGCTATTTGTTTTAACAATATTAAAAGCAAAGGGGCTACATTGCACTAGAGTTGTATGTTCTATTGAGAATGAAGATTTTTTGATGAAGATATCCTATTTAGGACTAAGTGCTCATTCTCTGGAAATTGTCTAATTGTGGCTCTATGTGTTAATTCCCATCTATGGCAAGAAGAAATATAAAAATCAGAGAGTTAAGTAGCCAATGTTAGTACTTACAAAGAATTATTTTAAATGCAAATGGACAGAACTTTACAATTAAGAGACAGTTTGGCATAATCGAGAGAAGAAATGAGCCACACCTGCTGTCTATAAGCGCTGCATGCCAAATCAAAAGTCACAAATAGGTTGAAACTGTAAGAATGAAAAGGCATGACAGCCAGTTCCGAATCCACTTGTGGCACATGGCTATCTACTTGCTGCTTTCCTAACAGTGCTAATATTAAGATAGAAACTCAGATGCCCATCAGTGGATAAAGGATTGTGCATGTTTACCACTTTTCTCATAGAAATAACAAAATGTCTGATAAAATCAGCTTAAGATAAAAAGCATATGTCTTGGCTCATCATTTGAAGATATCATGGAAGAAAAGGCATGCTGAAGGGACTTGAGGCATTGGTCACACTGTGTTCACAGTCAGGAAGCAGAGCTCGAAGCTTGTTGATGCTCAGCTCGCTTTTTATTTGGTCCAGCACCTCAGCACCTGAAATGATGGCATCCAGATGTAGGATGGGTCATCCCACCTCAGTTAATCCAAACTCTGTATATTGACAGGCTTGTCCCCTGTGTAATTCTAGATCCTACCAATTTGACAATCAATATAAAACATCACAATGTATCCATGTTGACCTTCTCTTAAGCAATAAATGAGAATAAATTGCTAATACATGCTATGCCATGAGTAAAACATGAATACTTTATGCTAAATGACTTTTCAAAAATGCACAGCATCCCCTTAGATAAAATATGCAGAATTGGACAAGTCCACAAGGATGGAAATCAGATTAAATGTCATAGTCTAGGGAAATGCAGTGGGGCTAGAGACTGGCTTGAAGAATCTAAGGTTTCATTTGTTGTGAGTGTTTTGTTTGCATGTATTTCTTTGCTCTATCATAACCATACCTCAACTTCCAAGACATCTGATGCCATCACTTGACCTCCATTGACACAAGCTTGCTTGTGGTGCACATACACACATGCAGACAAAACACTCATATACATAAAATAAATACATCTAAAAATATTAAAATAAAAATGAATACAAGAAATATATCAAAACAATGTAAAATTAGCAGAATACAGAGGCTAATGTGTCCAAGCACACTTAATGCAAGACCTCAAGTTTGTCATTATAAATATGTAAGATCATCCACTTCTAAGGAGTGTGAAGAACAGAAATAACAAAGCACCAAACACAGTGCCTGACATAAAGAAGACATTGCATCTAGTATGACACACTGTAAAAATTAAGTTATCCCCGAATTAGATCCTTTCTTAAAATCATGTGGAAGTAAGGGGGCTCACCACTGTGAACTCTTGTTACCATGGGAGCACTATATTGAAGGTGAGGGGTGTGTCCCTCTCATATATAGAAGCTCACGGTGCTAAGAGAGAAGGACAGAGGAAGACACACCAAATGAGTCAAAGAAGTAACCAAGAGGTGTTACTTTCGCTAGAGAACCCTGCATGGTTCCCTGGAAGAACTGGAGAAGTAGAAGGGTCCAAATCAGTAGATGTTACAGATGGAGCAACTGCTAGAATAAGTAGCAGGTTAAAAAGTAAAAGACCCACGAAGCTAATTGCAGGCCAACTTATATTTCTCAAATGAAAGGCATTAAAGAGATGGTTCAGCTAGTAAAATGCCTGCTGTAGAAGCATACGGACCCAAGCTTGGATTCCTAGTACCCACACTGAAGCCTAAATTGCTTTTGCAGACCTAGTAACCCTAGTGCTGACTGCAGACACAAGAAAGATACTCTATGTGCAGAACTCCTTGGCCAGCCTGTCTAGATGTTGGCAAGCCCCAGCTTCAGTAAGAGACTCTGCCTCAAAAGATTAGCAAGGGAAAGATGCTCTGACATCCACACTCACCACCCAGACAGGCAACTCAGAAAAGAGTTCATTTGGGACCTGTAGATCCAGAGGGTTAGAATCCTTAATGATGGGACAAGAGACAAACATAGCAGCGAAAGCTGGAAAAAAAGATCCTCTGTCTCAGATCAAAAATATGTGTCTCAGATCAGTCAACACCATCCCCTCTCCAAACCCATACACATGTATTTAGTTTTGTAGATTTTCAATGGAAGATTACATGATAAATACAGATGCCCAAGGTTCATTTAAAAGTTAAATAAAGCCTCTAACAGTGTAGAGTTCAGAGGAGCAGGTGAGATGACCAGTGCACACAGAACCTTTCATAAATCCAGGGTCCTGTATCAGCAGACCTTACCAATTAGATGCTTTGAATGAAATTTTATGGATCATAATAATTTTATTTTAATCCTGTAATGCTTGCTTCATTTGAATTCAACAAACTATTCCTTAGTTTCAACAAACTATTCCTTAGGTTGTTAGACAAGACTGAGATGTCTGTATGCAGAAATAAGATCTTCATTTCTAGAACGTTTTCCTACAAAGGAAAAGTATGCAAAAATGAACTTCACTTATTTTCATTCGTGAACCACATTTGGTACTGATATTGAATTCTGGTAATCTCTCTGCATCACTCTTAGTCAAACATTTGAAGTAAATAAGAACTTTGTAGACATGTGTCACTAGCCCCTCCACTAGCCTGCTTCCTGAAAATGTGGCCATGAGAGGAGTCTGCTGCTCTAGGGCACTGGCAGAATTCTCACAGAGGTTTAATTCCTCCTGCCTGGTTCTTTTCTCTGCTTCTTTACTGCCCAGGAACTGGACTTCATTTGTTTAAACTGTCCTCATTATTAATCCAAGCTCTGTAGTCTCTCCATGGGCCCTTCCTCACATCCACAGTTCATAAAGCAAGAAGCCTCTTTCCAAGCCCATGGGAAGGTTGAAAGACATATATACTTAGGTGACTCTTGCTTTCAGTTTTAAATTTCCATGCTCTGTGTGTGTATGTGCACGCATGCACATGCGTGTGTGTGTGTGTGTGTGTGTGTGTGTGTGTGTGTGAGAGAGAGAGAGAGAGAGAGAGAGAGAGAAAGAGAGAGACAGACAGAGACAGACAGAGAAAGAGAAAAAGACAGAAAGACAGAGAAATGGAATTAAAATTTTATTTTATTTTACATATAAACATTGGTTAATAGTGATGAAAAGCATTGTCTAGCAAGTGGAATGGTGGGACACATGAATCGT
>JADRCC010571010.1:0-14057 GCA_019843855.1 Hylomyscus alleni
TCGGCGGGTAAGAGCACTGACTGCCCTTTCGAAGGTCCCGAGTTCAAATCCCAGCAACCATATGGTGGCTCATAACCACCCGGAATGAGATCTGACACCCTCTTCTGGTGTGTCTGAAAACAACAACAACAGTGTACTTATTTATAATAAAAAATAAATCTCTGGGCTGGAGCGAGCAGGGACTGAGTGAGCTGGGCAGACTGGAGCAAGCAGAGGTCCAAAAATTCAATTCCCAACAACCACATGAAGGCTTACAACAAGGCTCACAACCATCTGTACAACTACCGTGTACGCATATGCATAAAATAAATACATCTAAAACAATGGATCGCAGAGCCAGAATTGATTGCCCGGGCACAGGAAATGCTCTCACACACCAGTTACTTGCTCTGTCAGCAGGCTGCCATTGCCTTAGCGCTCCCTGTGCGGCTCACGAGACTTCCATCCAGAGAGAGCAGGGGGAGCCGTGCTACTCGCAGGGCCCCAGGCAGAGGGCCAAGCCTTCATCTGAGTCAGCTGTGTAAACTCCAGAGTTTCGTGCCGCAGCTCCGATTACGACATGTGTCTGGTGTTGATTGCAGGAGGCCAGAGCAAGCTCGTTTTTAAGCCAGACCTTACTTTGGAGGAAATACAGGCCAAAAACCCCAAAGTGTCCGGAGGCCGGTATCACCCTGAGGAATGTAAGGCTCTGCAGCGGGTGGCCGTCCTCATTCCCCACCGGAACAGAGAGAAGCACCTGGTCTACCTGCTGGAACACCTGCATCCCTTTCTGCAGAGGCAGCAGCTTGACTACGGCATCTATATCATCCACCAGGTGAGTGTGGGCTTTCCTGGACCCTGTCTGCTGAGGAAGCAACGTGTCCGTTTGGTTTTGGGGGAAAGGACTACCATCCGAAGGATTTTCTTCCCTCACCCACCCTCGAAGAGAGCAGAGGAAATTCTGATCCTGAATTTGGAGCCATGGGGTGAAGCCCTGGGCAGTGTCACTGTTCTAACATGCACTTTGGGAGGAAGGCTGTTTTTGAGAGCACACCCTCCCACCCCCAGCACCATGTTAGACAGTGCTATCCCATACACAGCCCTGAGCTCTCCTGCCTCTCCCGTTTCTTATAGGTTTGCCCTATGTTACACAATATGGGTTTGGGTTTCAGCCTGTTGTTATTGAATGTGGCTGTGTGGGAGGGATCTCAAGAGTGATTTCCTGGAGGGCCAAGTGGTACAGCCAGCTAGTTGTGTGGCTCCACAGTCACCTTGACCATTAACCCCACCACTGCTTATCGTCAAACAGGCGACGTTTCACTTTCACCGCCTTGACTCACTCATTTGGCTTCCAGATTGGTTAGTAGGAACAGCATGTGACTGCCCCATAGGCTGCCTCAGAAGAGCTCAGCTTTAAGGTCGGTCAGTCGCTGGTGGGTGACTAAACATGCCTCCATTTGGTATGAAGGTTTACTGAATGTAAGATAGAACATCAGCTGAAACATGTGTCTAAACTTGTTGATATCATTCATCCTGGGCTATTCAAACATTGCTCCTTCGGATCTAATAAGAGTATGGGCAAAATCATTAACTGCTTACTTAATATTGGATGTAGCTGAGAATACCAATTTTAGGTAGAATGGTCAGCTTATAAGGGTTCTCCTGGGTAATGTATACTTTATGAGAGACGTCATAATCAGGTGCTTCTCTATGGTATATCTGTGTCCAGTTTTTAGGACTTGAAATAAAACTTTAGAGTTTTTTTTTAAAGATTTATTTCATATACATACACATATATATGATATGCATTTGCCTGAATGTATGCAAGTGAATCGTGTATACAGCTGGGACCGACCAAGGTCAGAAGGGACCATTGGATTCCCTGGAACTGGAATTATGGCTGGTTGTGAGCTAACACGTCATTTTCACGTGCATTCTCCATAGACGGGAAGTAAAAAGTTTAACCGTGCCAAGCTCCTGAACGTGGGCTACCTGGAAGCTCTCAAGGAAGAGAACTGGGACTGCTTCATATTCCACGACGTGGACCTGGTGCCCGAGAATGATTTCAACCTCTACACCTGCGGTGATCAGCCGAAGCACCTGGTGGTGGGCCGGAACAGCACCGGCTACAGGTAAGGCGGCCCTGGCTGGGCGGCATACTTACTGTGATCGAGGCTACGATGTGGTGTCCAGAGTGAGTTAGGGGGCAAGAAATGGGGAAAGACGGCCCATTTTCCCTTAATGTGCAGAACAGCCATTAAAACATGAAGGGAAAAAAAAGGTCTCCCAAAACCTTGGCAAGAAACACAGTGACAAAGGGAAAGGGCAGGAGAGAGAATTAATCCACACAATTGTGCTAGACTGCCTGCGCCCTGCAGTGCCTGTGGTGGGACTTGACAGGCTTTCTCACACAGGAGAATTTTAATAAACTGCCCATCCATCCCGATTTCCTCTACCGGACAATGCGATGGCACCCTCTAGGCCAGTGTTTGAACATCCGTCTATTTTGGGGATATCTTGCCAGAGTTTTAGGAAAGGGCAGGGGCGCACATGTCCACCATCATAGTCTGCTTGGGAACCAGGATATCCAGGACAAGTTCCTGTCTTTCAGAGCTACCATGGGAAATCCCACCATCCATCCTTTCTCTCCATTTCTGCCTCCCAAAAGAGGAACATGATCTTTAATTGTAGTCATATATAACCGGCTGGGAAGTAGCCTTTTGCAGGTAAACTCAATGTAAATTAAGCTGACTGTACACACACTTCCTAGCCACCTTCCTCCAAGGCCTGCCATTCCTGTGGAGCTATGCCACTGGGCTAGGGGCCAAGAGGCCAGTCTGAAGAGGCAGAGAAAGTGTTGGTGTAAGGAAACAGGAAGTTCCTATGGAGATGCATGAATCTGCAAGCACAGCTGCAAGCAGTTAGGAGGAGGGAGAGGAAGTCTGTGCGAAACTCAGACTAACCTGGAAAATAGGGTGGGAGACTCCGCCAGAGCCTGTGGAGTGAGAAAGGGAAACTGACTCTCTTCATCACCTTCCTTGGTCTTTGCTCCTGTGTTGCTCTTTTGATGTAGGTCTCTTCCTTTGGATCACGTAAGAGAATGCTTTTGTGACTCTCATGAGAAGTCCTCTCTGGCGGGAGCATAACCCACATCTGCCCCCTCCTTGTGAGGTCCCTGGAACAAACCAACGTTTGATTCCACCGAAGTTCACTCTGAAGAGCAGTGTGTTTATTAGGCTTACTTACAGAGCATGCGTGAGGAGCCGCTGGCAGGAGCATGCGTGACCTTCAAGCAGTCCTTCTGGAAGGTCTGAAGTCAGCATGGAGGGCAGCTTCTCTGTGCCCACACAGATGGCAGCACTTTGGGTTAATCTTCCCTAGCCTATATAATTTAGCACCTCCCGAGACCTCAAGGCCATGTGCACTTAGGGCATTTCATACATGGCTGAGAGGAGTAACAGGGACCAGGGATGAGGGCCCAGTTAACCTCGCTGCTCTTTCCTTCTATGAAGAAATGTCAACAAAGCTACATGCCCAATTGTGACTGACCGTTAACCTCCTAGCTTTAAGCATTCCGTTCCTGTCCCACTCCTTTTTATAATTACTGGTGTGTGTGTGTGTGTGTGTGTGTGTGTGTGTGTGTTTAAGGACAGGCTGTGGACTGAGAGTCTACACTGTATCACGTTAACCTGGCCGTCAGCGTGAAGAGATAACTGTCCATTGGAAACTGATTTGGACCGTATACTCTGGTGTCCCCATCATGGATCCCATCAGGCACTGTGCACCTTAAGAGATGTCCTGTACCTATCTTGCTGTTTAATTTCCCCTTACATCTGGCCAGGCATTGCTGCTATTCCCAGACACCATCAGCCGGCCGTTGTCTCCCTTGCATAGTCAAATATGCTTACCTTTTGATTGAAATGTAAGCTCTGAGGAAAACCATGGCTCAGTGTGTGTGTGTGTGTGTGTGTGTGTGTGTGTATGTATGTATACGCATGCATGCATGCTGATGAGAGTCAAACGTGAGGCCTTTGCAGTATGCAGGTTCTCCACCACTGAGTTCTATTTACTCTGCATGTCTTATCAGTCTCTTCAGACTTAGATCTTACTTTGGTCCAGTCTGATTGTGTGGATCATGCACATGCCCGCCCCTCCTCCTCACCCCTTTTGTGACTGGGGAGAGATGGGCCTTCTACCTCCTTACCTTTGCTATCCTGGGCAAAATTCGGCTGGTGGCAGGCAGTTTCAGTTTCAGGGTCTTAGTGACCTCTGATGGCAGTATGTATCCCTGCGTTATAGCTCTGTATAACTCTGAACACTGTGTGTCATGAGCTCAGGCTTCTTCAGTGCCCCAACAGTCCCATGGGCGTAGGTATAAGAAATGTTTTTGCTTACAATCACAAAGAGGAAGAGCAAGGACACTGGGTATCTGTTCTCTAGGCCTTGTAGGAAATATGAACTTGTTCCTTTTGCCACATGCATGTGAATCTACAAGAAGGTAGTATTGTTGACATCAGGGGGACTGGGTGCTGTTCATAAAGAGATGCCCCCTAAGTGTTACCATGGCAAAACTGGAAGAGTCTACAACATTACCCAGCATGCTGTGGGCATCATTGTAAACTAGCAAGTTAAGGACAAGGTTCTTGCCAAGAGAACTAATGTGTGGATTGAGCATATCAAGTGCACATCAAGTACTCTAAGACCAAAGACGGCTTCCTGAAGTGGATGAAGGAAAAGGATCGGAAGCCAAGGGAAGCCAAAGAGAAGGGTACCTGGGTTGAGCTGAAGCAGCAGCCTGCTCCACCCAGAGCTGGACACTTCAAAGGAATAATGGAAAGGACACTGAGCTGCTGGAGCTAATTCTGTATGAATTTGTGGCTTAAGGTACAAAAAGGAATAAACAGCCTGGACCGTAAAAACAAAAACCAAAATGGAAATGTTTTCACTTGCCACCCACTCAGTGGCAGGAAGTTAAAGTGACTTACCCAAGTGTTTCAGATTCATGGTGGATTTTATTGCCAATCACTCTTATGGGCCTGCCTCCTTTCTCTGAGGACTCCATTGTAACGGTATGACTACATTTTCCTCCTTCTGAGGACTTTACAGCCCTTTAAAATTTGTATGTAAACTCAATTGAGAGCCACTTAAAATGTATCCTTTTCCAGAAAAGAGACTAAAAGCAAAAGTTAGTAAATGCAGAGACATTTGCTAGATAACATTGGTAAGAGCAGTTCTGGGATGGCTTTCCGTGGGGGCCTCTTCTGCTCCTCCCCACAGCGAAGCTGGGCTCGGTGCTCCTTAGCCCACGCTCTTCCTCACCAGGGTCTCACACCGGACCCTCCCTTATCTGTAGATCCGGGTCCTCTTGCTGTGGCTGTGGTTCCTAAGAACCCTGGGGTTGTTCAGTTCAGAACTCTAGGAGGGAAGGCCCCTGGTCATCCTGTACTCTCAGCCAGCTGCCTGGAGCTTCATAAGTACTAGCAGTCCCCTGCAGAGAGTGCATGCCAGGTCACTCATGAAAACTGCTCTTTGGTACCTAGAAGGTTGTATGGGGCCCTGATGTAACTGTTTTTGGTTTGGTTTGGTTTGGTTTTGTTGATAGTTAAGAGTCCCTTCATTGTTAACTAGAGTCTGGTGACCTCGGACATAAGCCACTGCTAGTAAATGATGATAGTAATAGACGTGTTCTAAATATTTTACTTCTTTTTGTTGCTTTTAGGCTGATCAATGCCATTTCCCAGAATTTTAAGTTCATGAATGTGATTGTGATGGTCAGTCTTGATTTGTCAACTTGATTAGATTGAGGGGTGCCGATGAGATCAGTTGGGTATAGCTCAGAGGTGCCTGGAAGAGCATTTCCAGAGACAGTTAGATCATGATGGCAATGACCAAATCAGTGATTAATGATGGATTTATAATCCTACGGCATTAATGGGAAGTGGTGGGTATTTTCAATTTGCGGTTTACTTGGAAGAAGTGGGTCACTAGAAGTATGTTCCCAGGGACTCTATGTTGCCCTGCTCCTCTTCCTCATCTTTGCATCTTAACTGTCAGGAAGTGAGCAGCCATCCCTACCCACCATATCTTCTCCACCGTGAAATTCTCACTGGCCACAGGCCCATCAGCAATGGAGCGAGCTGGCTATGGATTGAAGGAAACCATGATCCAAAGTAAAAATTTCCTCCTTTAAGATTGTTTCCCGGGGCTGGCGAGATGGCTCAGCGAGTAAGAGCACTCACTGCTCTTCCGAAGGTCCTGAGTTCGGATCCCAGCAACCACATGGTGGCTCACAACCACCCGTAATGAGATCTGACGCCCTCTTCTGGTGCGTCTGAAAACAGCTACAGTGAATTACACTGGGCTGGAGCAAGTGGGACTGGAGCGAGCGGGGCCATCCTGAGTTCAATTCCCAATAGCCATCAAGTGGCTCACGACCATCTGTACAGCTACAGTGTACTCATACACATTAAATAAATAAAAAAGATTGTTTCCCGCAGATATTTTCATGGTCTAAGCTGATGATCATAACTACATCTATTTCTGTTACAACATACATAGGGTCACTAGGAGTATAGAAACCACTCAACCTCAGAGTAGTTTTGGGGATGCCAAGTGTTAGGTTGGAAATGTCTACAGTGTACTGAGTCTTTCTTTTTCATTTTTCTTCTTGTCTGGAAAACATCGGTATATAGTTGACTGAAGTCTATGAATCTTCTATGTGGTCACATGGTTGTGTTTAGCAGCTCCCTCCGCTGCAGTTGGAGAGGGCACCAGAGTTGTATTAAGGGTTAGCCTTAGCCCAGCTTGCTGACAGGTCAGTCAGTAAGAGCCCTTTCAGCCTGGGAGCTACTCTCTGACTTACCTCCCACTCTATTCTCCTGAGCTTTTGGCTTTTTCTTTTCCTTATTAGTCTTAACAGTGGTTCAATGGATGTTCAACTCTTCTTGCTTGTTCTAGTTGTCCAGATGTCTCCTACTCCACGGTCTTCAAGTATGCACAACTGCTGAGTTATCTCAGCACAAGTGTCTTGTGAACTTGGACCCTGTGTCCTTTGCCTGTTGGCATAAGCCCTAGGAATGTCTCAATTTAGCCTAAGAATAATTCATTGTCTTGCTCTCAAAACCAAATGATCTTCTTCATACCCAATTTTCATGAAAGGCACTGCATTCCATCTGATTGCCCAAGCCAGGAGTTCAGCGGAGTGGGGTGGTGTGTTGAGCTCTGTAGAAAGCAAACTCTTTTTTTTTTATTAGATATTTTCTTTATTTACATGCCGTATGATTTCTCCTTTCCCAGTTTCACCTCCAAAAAACAAACAAACAAACAAAAACAACAAGAAGAAACCCCTGTTGCCTCCCCCCTCCCCATGCCTGCCACCCCACCCTCTCCCACTTATTGGCCCTGTCATTCCCCTACACTGGGGCACAGAATCTTCACAGGGACAAGGGCCTCTCCTCCCATTGATAATTGACTTTGCAATCCTCTACTATACACATGCTGCCAGAACAATCAGTCCCACCATGTATAGTCCTTGGTTGGTGGTTGAGTCCCTGGGAGCTCTGAGGGTACTAGTTAGTTCATATTGTTGTTCATCCTAAGGGACTGCAAACCCTTCAACTCCATTGGTCCTTTCTCTAACTCCCTCATTGGGGACCCTGTACTGAGTTTAATGGATGGCTGTGAGCCTCTACATCTGTATTAGTCAGGTACTGTCAGAGCCTCTCAGGAGATAGCTATATTAGGCTAGCTTGTCCTTCCTTCAGTCTCTGCTCCATAGTTAGTCTCTGCAACTCCTTGCGTGGGTATTTTGTTCTCTCTTTTAAGAAGGAATGAAATGTCCACACTTTGGTCTTCCTTCTTCCTGAGTTTCTTGTGGTTTGTGGGTTGTTCTTCCTGTATTCCGAACTTCTGGGCTAATAACCACTTATCAGAGAGTGCATACCATGTGTGTTCTTTTGTAATTGGATTACCTCACTCAGGATGATATTCTCCAGATCCATCCATTTCCCTAAGAATTTCATAAATTCATGGTTTTCAATAGCCGAGTAGTACTCCATTGTGTAGATGTACCACAATTTCTGTACCCATTCCTCTGTTGAGGGACATCTGGGTTGTTTCCAGTTTCTGGCTATTATGAATAAGGCTGAAGCAAACTCTTAAGATGGCAGTTTTCAGAGTGAGCACAACCAAAGCATGGACTGGAACTATCTCCTGGTTTACATCTCTTCACTCCCCAAAGACAAAAGGTTATCATGAGACTCATGGATGCTGAACATACCTGGTGTTCTTAGCAGCCTTCACATGGGATGGAATCACTCACTCACATTTAAGGTGATACTGAGTACCAGTGTTATCAGTAACAGCTATGTGGGATCACCTTACCTAGTGGGGTCACCCAACAGCAGATCAAAGTACAGGGAGGTGGGCATGAGGCAAGAGTAGTGGAGGTGAACCATCTACCAAGTGTTCCTGGAATTCTAGCTCCCCAAACCAGAGCTAGCTAGAGTGTCTGTGGGGAACAGAGGGGCTTTGTGCTAATTGTCACTTCTCTGTCTTCTCTTTTTGCTCCAGGTTGCGTTACAGTAAATATTTTGGGGGCGTTACTGCCCTCAGCAGAGAACAGTTTTTCAAGGTGAATGGATTCTCTAACAACTACTGGGGATGGGGAGGAGAAGACGATGACCTCAGACTCAGGTGAACAGCAGAGAAGGGACCTTCCCAGGGCTCTGCTCTCAGTGGTGACCTGGAAACCCGCCCTTGTGTGTAGTTCCTGGAAATGCCCGGCCTGCAGGTCCTAAGGCTGCAGAGTTGGGCTTAAAGGGTACCAGGGTATGAAGGGAGGGCAGAATGACCTAAATTGTTCTTTGTCAGTGGAAGCCTAGAAAGCAATGAGGGTCATCTGTTGCTGAGTTTGGGGTTCAGAAGTGTTGGGGGGACAGGGGACCCACCAGTGAATGGGAAGTCCCCGTACTTAAGGTTGTCTGTGAGACTTCTACTCTGAAAATGGCTTTTGATAAGTCTCATGCTTTTCCTCAGACCCTAAGGGCCCTGACACTGTTCCCAGCATGTGGAGCAGGATGCTAATTTCTTCAAGGAGTCACATGCCCCAAAGAAGACAATGGTGTCCTTTTGCTACACCCTGTGGCAACTTCCTGACCTGGAGGTCTCACTCTGGGCTGCTGCTGCTGGTGTAACTCCTGGATCCCTTCTTTTTGCTCTGGAGGGCCAAGAGGAACTTCTCAGGGTGCCTGGCCTCCTCTTTTACATGCTCCTCAAGACACGTTGTGGGGTGTGTGTGTGTGTGTGTGTGTGTGTGTGTGTGTGTGTGTGTGTGTGTGTCTGTCTGTTGATGGTAAAGATCTTCCCATTGCCCAGAAGTTCCTAACTATTCAGAAGCCCGTAAGTCAGAGTTGTGATGACAGGGCCTCCTGGGCAGTCAGGGGACCTTTTTCTTCTTCCTGATGCTGCTTAGAAAGTACGTTCTAAACTGAAGTTCTGAATTAATAGATATGTAACGATCGAGGTTCCCAAGAGGCTGGTGCGAAGGAGCTTAGAGCCTCAGTCTTGTCCCCTTTGGGCAGAGAGCCTTTTGCAGTGTTTCTGAAAGAGGGTGGTTTTCTTACCTAAGGGCTCCATGTCACCCAACCCTTCAGCAGTCACCATCATGGTCACACAAGCTGCTGATCATACAGAGTCAGGGTTAGGAAGGGCTAGAGGAAGCCACCATTCCCTTTTCCCCCAAGTCCATTGCACTGCCTAGCTGGGCTGAGCAGTAGACAGTTGCTTATGGTTACATACCATCACTGTCTCCTTTCCCACCGTTCCTTAGCTTTAAGGGAGGCTGAAACCTTAAGTCTTGTTTTTATAGCAGTGGAAGGGTGACCACCTTCAGTGGTCTCAAGAGTTCTTGCCAGAGATCTCTGCTCATGGCAGAACTTCAGGACAAACCAGTAGGTAGCAGAATTGGAATTTATCCAAAGGCATTTTTAACACATACTGGGTACAGGAGTTCACAGATATAGAGACCTTTTTTGGGGAAAGAATAAGATATACCCACGTGTTGGTGTGAGCTTCTCTAAGGGAGATTATACTTCATTGTCTTACATGGCTTGCATGTGTACATGTACATATACTTGATCCTATTTCTGAGATAGATTGCACAAAGAGTGTAAATTACAATTTTTTACAATTTTTTTGATCTTTAATTTTTGCATATGAATGTTTTGTCTGCACAGACATACCTGTGCACTGTGTACACACGCAGGGCCTGTGGAGGCCAGGAGAGGGAGTCTGATCCCATCTGAGACTGGAAACAATTGTAAGCCATCTTGTGGTTGCTGGGGATTGAACTCTGGTCCTCTGGAAGGGCAATCAGTCTGCCTAACCATTGAGCCATCTTTCCAGCCCTACAACAAGGTTCAAAGATTAAGCAGAGCTTAAAAACCTATGAGCTGGCTGGCTTATTTATTTCTCTTCCAAAATTTTTCTTTTGTAAATGAAATTGGATGTGGTTTTGGGAGGTGGGCTATTTAGATTTACAGATGAGAGATGAGTGTTAAGGTGGGAAGCTCGAAGGCGTAAGCACCTAGGTGGACACTGTTGTTCTTAGCATCTTAGTTTGAAGTGTCTGTAAGGAAAACCCTGCATTATCTCTGCAGGCAAGTTTGGCCTTCTCAGCAGTGCTGAAATTTCCTTTCTGTCTGCAGGAAAGACAGCTAGATAGCAGGGTGTGGGGGCTCTTCCTCTCCATGTCTCTTTGTTTTTCTGTCTTTTTCTCCTGCCTTCATGAGAACACCATGGTCCTCAGAACAGATTTCCACCAATGCACTGGCTAAGCCAGGAAACATGATATTGATGGAGGCCTGCTGACTAATATTGAGCACTACCCATCTTTCCTTCCACAGTATTTATTACTGTCTGTAAAGCATGTTCTGTATGAATTCTGCTGCTTGAGCCTTTGAAATGCATTCTGTGTCACCAGTCTCATTTCTAGACAAGGCTGAGATCTGGTAGGGTGAGCTGACTCGATGACATTGTCAGCCACAGAGCTTAGATCGAACCTTGGTTTGTGACTGAGATTATAACTATACACAGTCATTCCTTAAGAATTCCTTGTGACGAGACAACATTATTAATTATGGAGTCTGACAGACTCAATTGTCTTGCTGCTTAGGATGCATTAAAATTAATATTTTATCAGGTTCTTTCCTCTCGTTTTAAGAGTAACTCAAATTGGCATTTCCCCGCTAAGTAAGTGTTAAATGTTTTGAGCCATGTGAGACAATGAAGCATAATTTTCTTGCACCTACACATGGCTGTGTCTTATTCTTTCCATGCAAAACCTCTATATCTGTGAATGCCTGCACCCAATCTCTGTTAAGGACTTCAGGTCCACTTGGGACTCTCTGTGTAGCTCAGGCTAGCCTCAATTCATCACTGGTCCTCCTGCCCCTGATTAGCATTCCCACCCAACCTGCTGGAATTATGGGTGTGTGTTACCACTAGAAGGAAGCTTCTTTTAGTTTTTGAATGACCTTTGTCTAAACTAGGATGCTGAAGTTTTGCACAGTTTTTTAGAAATCCTGCAGGGTTGTCGTATACACTGCTTATTTATTCCTTCCTGAGAGGATGTGACTGCTAAGTGTCTGGGTGGCACTTTAGTGACAGAGGGCAGTGACCATGTCTCAGAGATAATCATTGTGCCCATGAGTAGCACCACACTGTGCCAGCCTCCTTGTGTGTTTGTGTGTGTATGACTTATTTTTAATCACAGGTGATTCTTTTAAAGTACTTAATGGTAGATCAATGGGATAGAGTTCAAAAGTGAACTTCGTTATTTTTCTAGGGTTGAGCTCCATAAAATGAAAATATCCCGACCCAAGCCCGATGTGGGCAAATACACTATGATCTTCCACACCAGAGACAAAGGCAACGAGGTGAACATGGGCCGGTAAGTCCTGGATTCCCACACCAGTGTCAGCCTGGGTATCATGTCTCTTGTGTAGCTAACACACCATGGCTGGACTGATCCCATAGACTGGTTCACCTTGTTAAAAGCTTTTCTCAAAGGAGCTTTTAAAGCGGAGCTCAGGGTAAGGGAGAGGAGCCCCTAGACCCCTTATTTCAGGGCTTGTGAACTCTGGGCTCTTCTGCTTGGTCCCACCTTTTCTTCTGCCCTTTGGATTCTTTGTCATAGCATCTGTGTGTATGCATACATCCTTACATACACTTCACATACATTTTACATCCATCCTTAACATTTAAAAAAGAGCCAGAGTACCATTATCATGCCTAAAATAAAATTAACAAAATACTTCATTATGTTACTACATGTCCAGTCTTTTTAGATTTTTCTGATTGTCTAGTAAGGACTTGTAAAAAAAAACCTACCCATTGGTTTGGTCCGCATGGTAAGTAAATATGATGTCTGCATTATTATGAGGATGGTCTCCTTTGGCTTAGAGGTTCTCTTTCAATTCTTTTTCTTTTGGGGAGATGGAGTTTTACTGTCTATGTAGTCCATTTTAGCCTTGAGTGACCCCCCTCCCCGACTGTCTCCTTCTGAGTGCTGGGAGCGCAGCAGAGCACCACCAGGCCCCACCCCTTCTTCTCCTTGTCTTATTCACGCAGTTTGTTGGACATCAGGGCATGCCTCTGGTGGACTCAGAGCCAATCCCTTTATAGATTCTTTTCTTGTTAATTGTTCCCTATTTGCTAATTGACTTGATGTACTCCTGTGACAATACTACTACTACTGCTACTACTACTAATAATAAAAATACTAATACAAGCTGGGAGAACAGGTTTGGTGTCAGGATTGTTCTGTGGCTTTTGGTACTGTCAGCTGATAAACTCGTCCTGAGATTTCTCACGATATCTTTACCTAGTGAATTTCAGCACTGATTTCTCATTGCCTGCATCAAAGTTTCAGAGCTGTAATGTCAGGATAATAGCCTGGTATCCCTGAACATCTTTGGGTTTGTAGTTCATATTCTTCCTGATAGGAACGTGGTCTTGACTTTGGCCAGCCAGCGCTCTTCAGGCTGACGCCTGAGTCCTGAGGATGGCACTGTGGCCGTCTGGAAGCTCTGCTCTGTACTTTGGGGAAGGCAGATGCCCGAGCCTTGTCCCCTTTCTTCTCCTGCCAAACTTTATCGCTTTTACTGAGGAACTCCAGCAGATAAACACATTGTGTGCGTGGCTCTGCTGGAAGAATTTATGGTTTTTGTTCTGAGTTTTTTTTTTTTTTCTTTGAAAAGCAGTGTTCAAGATAATTTTAGCCTTTTTTTTTTTTTTTTTTAAATTTCTACATGTTAAGACAGCATTAAAAATCTTTTAGTTCTTTTGTTAGAGGCCACAGGTCTAAAAGAACAGACTTTTCCATGTCATTTCAGTATTCATCAACATTGTGCATTTTTCTGCTTGTTAACTTAATTAATAGTTGCAAAGAATACTTCTAAATGATATGGACAGTATAAAGCATCTGGATGTCCAGACAGACCCGTTGGTATGTCCCTGTGGCCTCCCTAGACCCATACCCTCCTCTTAGCACTCACCCTGCCCTAGATGACACTTCCCTGAACTTCATAATAACTGCTTTTGTCACAATGATAACTCCTTAGGCTGTTTCTTGGTTTTCTTGTTTTCCATATATTTATATTCCTAAACAAAATAGGGATCAGTTTTGCACATTTCCAGCTGTGGGTGAGTGCAGTCAGACTGTGTTTTTTCTCCCTTGACGTTGTACAGCTCAGTGCTGTGCTTCTGGTATCCACCCATGTTGTCACGGTCAAGGCTGAGCTCCTACCCTGTTGCTCCGCTCCAGCCACAGAGGTGGCTTATTCTTCTTCATCTACTTCCTGCTCTTTTGTCTGTCTCTGCCCTGACCACACAGTCTTCGCTTAGAGTATCACTTCCTTCCTTCTTCACTTGGTGAACTACATGTCTTTTAAGTTTCAGTGAAATTGACTCTGTTGATGTCCCTCCCTAGACTCTTTCACAAAGTAAGGCAATCTTTATCCTCCTACTCACACACCTACACATACATATACACTCTCACACACACACACACACACACA
>JADRCC010571011.1:0-15537 GCA_019843855.1 Hylomyscus alleni
GATAGATAGATAGATGCATGAATAGATAGTGAGATACAGAGATTCATAGATGTATAGATATATAGATACATAGATGTATAGATACATAGATGAGAACAAGTTTCTTTGAGAATCACAAAATAAAGTAACAAATATGAAATTCTACATAATATTCATATTTACTCAAGGAACTAATCCAATATCCTGGTCACCTGTATGTATAAGGGTTTCTCAGTAAATAAGAAAATTCAAAGTGATCTTAAGGTGCGTCTTGCAGCCTGCTCAGAGAGCTTCCTATTGGCAATGGTTTATTTCATTTATTGCCATCTGGACTGTACATCTGTTTGGCTGGCAGACAAGGATGAATTCTTTCCCCAGAGGAGCTATCCCTCATATTAGTCTAATTCACAGATATGAAGAATGAACCCACACTCACAGTATTTTGCTCTCTGTCTAGTGGAAAATAGATTGTTCTAGAAGAGGGGAAATGTTATTTCCTTTCACCACATTTTACGAGTGTGAACAATCTTCTAGTGAGTTCAAATGAGAGGAAAATGTTCACCAGTTCCAAAGTAAAGTAGTGTCTAATGATAAACATGCTAATGAGAAAACTCAGTTTGGAAAATGTTTGCAAAAGCCTGACATCTTCAGAGCATGGACAACTCACTCCTTTATCCCTTTATGGACCCTGTGGAATGTCTTTACTCATTTTACACATAGCCTGTCATCCTCTCCTAACTGCAACACTGCAGCTGGGGATATTTATTATTGACATTTCACAGAGGTGGGAATTCATTTATAAGATCCTGTCATTGCCTCAATTACAGTTAATAGATGACATAGAGACTGTTAAGAAGCATGTCTGTTCCTTAAGTTGTACTGCTCTGGTAAGTCGTTTAAGTATGAATCAGTTGATTGATATTGCTTTTGTAGTTTTTAATCATAATAAATGTATAAAGAAGCATCAGTGTTCTCCTTCTGGTTTCCTAAATTTAAGATAAATTTATCTTTCTATAATTGTTTAAGGAGGAACTTTATAATTTCAATGACAAATAAAAACATACTGCTCATAATAGTGACCTTCTAAATCACCTTCTAAATTCTTCCATTATAATATATGTTAATATAAAAATGTTTTAATAAATTTAACCTTATGAACCTTAAAATTAATTTTATTAACCAATTAATAAAATTGGTTTCCAATCCAAAGGATAGTTCACAAAAAATGATTTTTCTCTTGAAAAAATTATCAAAATATTAATACTTCAAAATGCATTCAAGAGTTGGAAATAATTAAACCTCCTCCTGGTTGACCCTTCAATTTCGGAATTGTTTTTCCTTTTGTTAAAGCAGGGTGTAACTATGCATTGCATTCTTGCTTTAAATTCACGACAATCCTCCTATCATGTGGCACACACCACTATACTTCCATTCTGGTTTGTCTTCCAGGAAACAATTTTAATCTGTCTGAAAATCATCATAAAATGTATACCTGAAAACCAAACAAACAGAAAAAGAAACTTTTCATGACGATTATAGAAAGCACCATTCTCCTCAAAGAGTTTTCAGAGGTTAATATAATTAAATAAAATTAGAGGCTGGAGATATGGCTCAGTGGTTAAGAGCACTAACTGCTCTTCTGGAGGTCATGAGTTCAAATCCCAGCAACCACATGGTGGCCCACAGCCATCTGTAATGAGAAACAAATAAAAAACCTAGGGGCCAAAGTGAACAGTGGCCAGAGCTAGCAGAGCCAGAGCAAGAGGGAGAAAGAGAAGGGGGCAGGGAAGGAAGAAACATTAAAAAAAAAGTTTTGAAGTTCTTAACTGGTCTCCAACATGTATCATCTATAATTATGTGGGTGATATCTTCAAATGATATGATTCTTCTAACTCTGGGCTAACGGTAAACTTTATCTGTCTCCAGTACCACACATTGCACATATTATTTATGGAATGAGTAGCTGCTCTTCATGTAACATCTGACCCAAAAGATATTTTTGGCAATCTCTTAGTGATACTCAAAGCTATATTAGCACTTTTTATTTCTAAATGAATATATAAAATAATATTATCTACACTTTATGAATTAAGTACAATTAATTTGAAATTCATTGTGGGGTTTATTTTCTGATTATAAACTATTTTTTATAATCTTATTTGTCCCTACTATCTATGACATTATCCTTGACATTTAACAGATTTCCTATCATAAGGAATAACCTTAAATAAATATGTTGTCCACTATTGAGACAGGGTTTCTCTGTATAGCCCTGGCTGTCCTGGAACTCACTCTGTAGACCATACTAGCCTTGAACTCAGAAATCCACTTGCCTCTGCCTCCCAAGTGCTGGGATTAAAGGCATATGCCAACACCGCCTGGTTTATCCACTTAAAACATTGAGAACACTAAGAGAAAAAAGAGATTTGATTTGGTTAGAGGAAAAAAGGGAAACAATTCACAATGTTTTTGATGGAAATTATTCTTTGTACATATTTTTAAACTGTCTATGAAGAGTTCAATGATCTGAGTATCTCCTAAGCTTACATTGGTTTTTGGTCTTCCTACATCTATTAGAATATAATTTTTCTTTTGGTGACCTGAGATACATTGACTATAAAGATCCCAAGAGCAGAATGCAGATACCGTATTGATTACAGCACATACTGTGGCCAAATAATGAAATGGATCTCTCTATGCTCATCTATACATGCAGAATAAAATAAATTTCTATCATTGAAAAGAACCAATTATTGTAATCTGTAATATCATTGATAGACCTGGAGGTCACTGATCCATTTCAAGTCCACACAAATATAGTGATACTTATCTAAAGTTAAATTAATTTAAAAAAAAAATGAAGAAGTATGATACTTAAGGTCAACAGTGAAGATAATTGATTGAGAGTGCCAAGAAATATAAACTCCTGGTAATGTTAATTTTTTTCTCTAAGAATCATTCCTGGTATTTTCTCTCATAAAATGCTATACTTTGTAAAATATATTTGATATTTAAAACACTTCATATTGAAAGTATAAAGAGAAATAATTTTGAAACTATGGTTTCAAATATTGGCCAAGTTCAATAATACAAGTTTATGATAGATAACTTAAAAACAATCCTTAAGAAATTGGCTCTTTTTACTCTACTGGAAACTTTTATTATGTAAAGACATAAAACTAGCTAAAATGTTCTTCTTTAATCACATCCTTATTTTAAAATAAATAAATATAAGAACTACTATAAAAGAAGTTATATTTTAAAAAAATTATGTTTATGAATTTATTTTACTTAGAAAAAATCAATTTCATTAAGTCATGTGTGTACCTGAATCAGAAAACCAATGTCACTTAAAATACTAATACATAAAATAAATTATTTATAATCTATATAAATTCAATTTAATAAATCATGATGCCATAAGACATATTTTAAAAATACATCTTCAATATTATTTATTATTTTAAAATAAGGATGTGATTAAAGAAGAACATTTTAGTTAGTTTTATGTCTTTACATAATAAAAGTTTCCAGTAGAGTAAAAAGAGCCAATTTCTTAAGGACTCAATATAATAATTTACAAAATTGTTTAATCAAGATTTTATATTAAGTTAGATAAGACTAAAATTAATCAAAAAACCATTTTCAGAGTAATAAGTTTAATGGAGACATGAGAATATTTAATTGTGTCTGGATTCATTCCTTTTTTATTGAGAATGTCTGTTCAATCTTTATTCTTAGCAGAACATTTCATTTAATGTTGTGGAAATTATTAGTATATAATAGATATAAAGACTCCTTTCAAGGAATTTAGTTTTTAATCATTAAATAATGTAGAAATTGAGATTAAAAATAAGCCTTTTGTACCTCTCTACATGTCATGGTGCTAACTGCCTCTACACTAATATTATGAAGATGGGAAAATAGAGTAACAGAAAATAAATTATTAAAAATTTAATTCTGGAGTAAAGAAATTTCTATAGCAGATGGTTGAATAATTTATAATGAAATTATAATGTCATCATCAGATTATATATATGTATATATACACATATGAAGCACACATGCATGCATTAGCACATATAATTTTAATTATAATACTTGGATTTAAAGGAATTGTTATGGTGCTGTTTAGCATTGAAAAACTATCTTACTAAGACAGAAAGAATGGTGAAATATATATGAAGGTTTGTGAAAGTACTGTACAAGGAGGCAAAATAAGAGATTTTTTTAAAATGATGAAATTAGAAATCTCAGTTGAAATAAGTCTAGGTAAACACACTAGCTTCGCATGTAGAGAAGATTTTATTCTTTATGTCCATGAATACATAGTGCTTTTAAATTTTTAATTTATTTATTTACTTTTAAATATATTTAAATTTTTTCTTTGATTATATTTTTATTTTTGATTTTTTGAGACAAGGTTTTCAATATCGCCCTCTCCTGATCTGGTACTCATTTTGTAGCTCAGGATGACCTGAGCCTCACCATAGGCCTCCTGCTTCTATCTTCCAAGTGTTGAGATTGCAGATGTACAACATTGTATGTTTCTTACTCCCCTTTTGTGTGTTATTACTGCTTTTGAGTGTTGTAGTCACTATTAACTGCTTCAGTTCAAATGTTACCCCTTTTTTTCTGATTATCCTATATCATGTCCCATTTGGAAACATTACAAGTGGTGATTTGTGTAAGTGACCAAAGCCATGGATAATTCAGAGTGGTATATGTTATGAGTACAGTGTCATATCTTGATCAAGTTAAAGCAATCTCCAACTAGCATGCTATTTTTCTTGTCTGTCCCATTGAATTGATAATTGTTTAAATTTCTAAGTTCAATTGTCAAAAATTGCCTATAAGCATCAAAGGAAAGAGACAAAAGGTTGTATCCCAGGGTTCATGCTTGCTCCTCCTACATTAAGGTATGGAGAGGAAGTATCAAATGGCAAGATATGTAGTGTTGAAATTAGTCTCTTGAAAACTTATGAGAAATGATCATTTAAAGTGCATATATTTTCTGTTTTGTCTATTCCCAAAAGAAATTTTCACTTTATTAGAAGAGACTCATGGGTGCATTTGTTCACCATCAAGGGACATTATAAAGTAAAATTATATATATATATATATATATATATATATATATATATATATGTGTGTGTGTGTGTGTGTGTGTGTGTGTGTATTTTTTTCACAATTATATATTTTCAATATAAAATTCCCTATGTTATAATATACAGAACTAAGGAATTATTACTATGTGGTAGTAGATTTATTTGTGAAGCAGAAAGTTGTATGCGATTTAGTTGACAGATACCACTTGTGTCTGTGTATATGTGTTAATAAATATAAGCACATATGTGTGTGCATACATGTGTGTGGAAGGGAAGACTTGCACGTTTTTGGATTGGCAAGTCAAAAGTTGATGTTGGATCAATCAATTTCTTATTATATTTTTTGATAAATAAGTTTTAAATTACTAGCATGCTAGAAAGAAGACTCTGAGAATGGACAAAATAGAGGCTTAGAGGGTATAAGTCTTTTTAAAAAAAAATGGGAAGGAGACACTGAGACCCAAAATTTACAGTAGAGTCCTGTAGGGAGATTGCTATGTGATACTGAGTATGTATTTTGTTTCTCTGCTTGGAATAAGTTTTTTTTTTGTTTTGGTTTTTCATTTTTCAAGTTATCCTTGAGTATATATGTGCATAAAATAACTAATTTTAATTTTCTTTCTTTTGAGACAACATCAACCCATATTAAAACCAATAGCATTATAGTATTATCTAATAGCAATTTTCTATTCTATACAAGAGTTAACAACATAACTTAAATCACAGTTTTACAAAATTTCAAAATGAGAAAACATTGATTATATATAATGTACACCATTGTTGCAGAACTTGTATATGTCAACAGGTAAATCATACCACATCATATTTTATCTCACTATTTGAAAATGTGTTACAACCTCCAACATATCAGGAAATTTTTTGAAGTTCTGTAGATATCAGTATTTATTCCTACATGTATATATAAATCCTAATAAGAATTATTAATTATCATTTACTTTAATGGAAGCTATTAGCAAACTATACCAAGCTGGCAGATCATAGATTTTCATAACAGAAACAAGGATCTTGACTCAGAGTTGCATTCATAGACTGATTTTACCTATAAAGTCTAAGAAGGAAGCTGGAAGTGGTGGTGTATGCCTTTAATCTCAGCACTTGGGAGGCAGAGGAAGGTGGATTTCTGAGTTTGAGGTCAGCCTGGTCTACAGTGTGAATTCCAGGACAGTCAGGGCTAAACAGAGAAACCCAGTCTTGAAAAGCAAACAAACAAGGATGCAATGCACTTATAAATGTCTCTATCCAAATGAAAGTAAATTTTAAAATGTATAAATGTGTTCCTTTAAGTTTCTTTGACAAAAATTGTCCCAATAAATGTGCCACAATGTTAATATTATTTCATGTGCAAAAGTGAAATGAAATTAATAGATATTTCAATATTATCATGTTTTTAAAAGTTCTCTGCATAGTTATCATTATAAATAAAATGGATTCTTTATAGCAAAGTAGCTATAGCTGGATTAATCTGCCACGATAAGGATCCCAAATTGAAGGTACTTATCTAGTATAGTATTTACAAAAAAATTGATGTTTGCTGCAACAAACTGTCATATCTTAGTAGCCTAACACACCAAAGATTTAAATTTTATTTCAACAAAATCTGGTAAATTCCAAGCCAAGTCTCTAGCTTAGTTTTTCTTCTCATAAATTTTCTTACATGCTTAGGCTATGGAAGTTCTGCAATTATTTGTCTCAAATTTCTTAACACAAACCTACATGTTTGCCAAGGAAAAGTTGGTAGAACTTATTTCTGAGTCTAAAGTATTTTAGTACAAAGGAAATACAGACCATATCTGCTCAAACTTTTGATGAGAAGTAAGGATGTGGCCCAAATAATCTGTGGGAAAGATGAAAGTATAACCTCGGAGTGTTAAGTAAAAGGAAACTTGTTATGGTGAATGAGAAACAATACCTACTAAATCACTCTAAATTCTCTTTGAATGGAGCAGTACCTAAAACTATCGTTCAAAGATGTGAGAAAGAAGTTAAACCTACCAAAGCAGTCCTTGCCACATTTGTCTCGAACTCTTGAATTGTATTCCAAAAGTTACTTAACTTTTAATTAACTGATTCCAGGAAGAACAATACACAGGTTAAACATTTGTTTTTGTTCAAATATCAGTTCCTCTGTTTACTAATTCACATACTTGATTCAAATTTTTCAATATTAGTTTGAGTTATCATTAGAAGAAAATATGATAATTCCAATGCTTGTTCTTGGTTTTAATCCGTATCCCAGGCTTACCTTTACCCTGGGTCCATTTCTTGAAATTATTTACTTTTATCACAATTCCTCGCACCTTGAGGTTCTTAATAAATAGTAATTCTCATATTTATGTTCTCGTTGCTCTTCATTCTTCCATGTTGACACACTCCAGAAAAGAAAAGAAAAGAAAAGGGTTTGGGGAGTAAGAGATTGAAATCTGAAAATATAGACTTTGCATCTTAACTCAGTCACTCACAAGCAAGTATTCTTTGAAAATTAATTAAATCCCTAAACATCAGTGCTATCATTTGCATAATGAGGGTCAAAATGGTGTATACTCCATAGATTTTTTTAAAGGAAAATTCATTCATATTGTGTGTATTTAATATATCCATCATGTTTCTCAAATTTTTATTTAAAAATTGAATTATGTTCACTTTTTTCATATCAGAAGATTGATCCACTTCATTACAATTTTTGGAGACTATTGTAGTAACTATAGGAATGTAATATGCTCTCCATAGTATTTTTTAGACTTTTAAAATCATTTTTATAAGTCTTGTGATTTATGCATATTAATGATGTTCACTGTGATATTTCAAGTTGCATATATCTTCCTTTTTTGTAATGATGAAAAACCCTTTTATTTATTGATTTATTTCTGCTCATTTAACAATACTTTCAAAAGCAGCAAACAAATATGCAGATAATAAAAACTGATGAAGAGTTTCAGTGGTGCTAGTCTCTTCTTAGATTCAGACACCCTGTATAGTAATTGATACGGATCTTTTTATAGTACGATGTGTCTAATGCATATGTACATACACATACATGACTGACCACACATAGAAGCTCTTATTTACACTACATTAATGGAACTAATTTTCCACTAACCTGAAAAAACTCCTTTTCATATTGAGCTTTTCATATTGAGCTATTAAATTGACTCAAAATCTTGAACTTACAGATCCACAAACTATTATTAGATTTTTATGCTAAATTTATTTATTTACACTCCAAATTTTATTCCCCTCTACAGTCAGACTGTTCCACATTCCATACCTCATCCTGACCCCCTTCTCCTGTCTCCACAAGGATGTCCACCCCCAACTCTCACTCCATCTGACCTCTAAACTCCCTGGGGCCTCCAGTTTATTGAGAGTTAGGTGCATCATGCCTGATTGAACCTAGACCTGGAAGTCCTGTAGTGTATATGTGTTGGGGGCCTTTTATCAGCTGGTGTATGTAGCCTGTTTGGTGGTCCAGTGTTTGAGAGATCTCAGGGGTCCAGATTAATTGATATTACTGGTCATTCTACAGGATCATCCTCCTCCTCAGCTTCTTTCAGCCTCCCCTAATTCAATAACAAGGGTCAGCTGCTTCTGTCCATTATGTTAGTACAAGTATCTGCATCTGACTCTTTCAGCTGCTTGTTGGGTCTTCCAGAGTAAGATCATGCTAGATCACTTTTTGTCAGTGCTCCATAGCCTCAGAAATAGTGTCAGTCCTTAGGACCTCCCCTTGAGCTGGATCCCACTTTGGGCCTGTTGCTGAACCTTCTTTTTCTCAGGCTCCTCTCAATTTCCATCGTTGCAGTTCTTTCAGACAGGAACAATTATTTGTCAGAGTTGTGACTGTAGGATGGGAGCCCCCTCCCTCATTTAATGCCCTGTCTTCCTATTGGAGATGGGCTCTACAAGTTCCTTCTCCCTACTGTCAGGGATTTCATCTAAGGTGTCTCCCTTTGAGTCTTGGGAGTCTCTCAGCTTCCAGGTCTCTGGTACATCCTCAAGGGTCACCCCAACCTCCTACCGCCTGAGATTTCCATTCTGCTGGCCCTTAGGCCTTCTGTCCTTTTCCCTGACCCAATACCAGATCAGGTTCTGCTCCACTCCTACCCCCACAGCCCTCTCTACTTTCCCTCCCAGGTCCCTCCGTTCCCACTTCTTGTTGTGGTGGTGGTCGTGGTGGTTGTTTTGGCTTTACTTAAGTTTATTTTATTTTTGCAGCAAAAAAGGAGGGACTTAGAACTTTTTAAATGCTGGGCAAACTCTCTTCCACTAAGCCATATATCCAATAATACATTATCTTTTTGAAAGTAAATTTTACCTTCCAAATTAAACCATTCCAGCTTGTTCAATAAAGTATCTGAGTTCTAGACATACTAAACAATTTGCTAAACTTACCATACTTATTTAGTATGAAGATGGAAATATTAGATTTTGTCTGAATCCAAAGCTCTGTCTCTTTCACTTGCCTCAAGCTTACCAGCCTAGGCACTGTTGAATATTTAAGATGCATAGATATTTGTCATGTGTTTTGCATGATAAGATGTTTAGCTGTCCTTCCAGCCTCTACCAATTAGAAATAAATAATAACCACAGTCCTCCACAATTATGGTTACCCAAAAAATATTCTTTGTAATAGTGACCCTTAATAGGTTCCATCTCTTCTATCAGTTGGTATCAATCTCATATCAACTCTTCCAAATTCTTCACTGTAAAGACTGCTGTATGCTCAAGAGTTAGAAAAGCATGCCTATGCACTCTTCCCTTGTGTCTACTAACATTGATGTCTAACATTGGTATCACAAGCATCTCTAAAATCCTACAGTAGACAACTATATTCAAATTCTTGTTCAATAAGCTATTTTTAATCTTTCCTCCACTAATCAAGAACTCTTAAAATACATAGATATATGTTCTTTGTAAATCACAAGGCCTCTGCATTTTCTATAAAGCCCTCTGTCTTTCAGAAACTATTATTCCATACAAAAAAATTCTTCCAAAAAGTATTTGCCAAGATGATTTTTCTTTATAAATATATCACTTCTATCCCTCAAGTTATATCTAGAAGATTCCTGATCATTCCTAAAATAGTCTCTGATAGTCATTGTTCAATATCTTCTCCTTACTCCTGTAAAATATAAACAATTTGCTCCAGATATTCCAGTATTTAGTTATATTGCCATAACCTTTATGTATTTTTCTTTTTGTGTAACAGATTATTTTTTTGTTCTTTATTAGATATTTTCTTTACATTTCAAATTTCATCCCCTTTCCTCATATCCACTCTAAAAATTATCATCCCCTCCCCTCTCCCCTGCTCACCAAAAAGCACATTCCTGCTTCCTGGCCATGACATTTCTCTAAACTGCAGCATAGAAACTTCACGGGACCAGGGTCTCTCCTCTCATTAATGACCAACAGGCCATCCTCTGCTACATATACTGCTGCTTCCTGTTATTTTTTTTGTTAGTGGTGGAATTATGTTTGTTGTGGCTATCTTCTTTTTGTTAAAAGAAGATTATTTTCTTGCTTTTTCTAGGGTGTTGTTTGCCTCCTATTGAAGTTTTCCATTTATTATCCATTGAAAGGGCTGGATTTGTGGAAAGATATTGTGTAAATTTGTCTTTGACATGGAATATCTTGGTTTGTCCAACTATGGTTATTGATAGTTTTGGTGAATATTGTAGTCTGGGTTAGCATTTGTGTTTTCTTAGGGTTTATATGATACAAATTCTGCCCAGGATCTTCTAGCTGTCATAGTCTCTGGTGAGAAGTCTGGTGTAATTCTAATGGGTCTGTCTTTATATGTTACTTGGCTTTTTTGCCTTAGTGCTTTTAGTATTCTTTCTTTTTTGTGCATTTGGTGTTTTGACTATTATGTAACTGGAGGAATTTTTTTCTGATCCAATCTATTTGGTGTTCTGTAGGTTTCTTGTATATTCATGGACATCTATTTCTTTAGGTTAGGGACGTTTTCTTTTATAATTTTTTTTGAAGATAGTTACTGGCCCTTTAAGTTGGAAATCTTTGCTCTCTTCTATAACTATTATCCATAGGTTTGTTCTTCTCATTGTGGTCTGAATTTCCTGGATGTTTTGAGTTAAGATATTTTTGCATTTTGCATTTTCTTTGATTGTTGTGTCAATGTTTTCTATGGTATCTTCTGTGCCAGAGATTCTCTCTTCTGTTTCTTGTATTCTGTTGGTGATGCTTGCTTCTATGGCTCCTGATCACTTTCCTAGGTTTTCTATCTCCAGAGGTGTCTCCCTTTGTGATTTCTTTATTGCTTTTACTTCCATTTTTAGATCCTGGATGGTTTTGTTTAATCCGTTCACCTGTTTTGCTGTATTATCCTGTAATTCTTTAAGAGATTTTTATGTTTCCTCTTTAAGGGCTTCTACTTGTTTAACTGTGTTCTCTTTTAATTCTTTTTTTTTAATAAATTTAACTTACAATTAAAACAAAAACAAATTTATACGTTACAGTTATAACATTCTTTGAGCCCAAATGACTTACAAGTACTTTCAAATACTTAAGGTTGAAGTGAAACTGCTTGTGTATAAACTTCATAAATGGAGGATGTAAGAATGTTACTAACTTGTCATAAAGTGGTCAGAATTACCTGACACTTGAATAAGCATGTTGAAAGAAAAGTTGTAGGTTATGATTTATATCACTATATATAAAATAACCATAAAATATGTTATATAATCAATGCAGTGGCATAATGAAAAGGTAACATGTTATCTATCACCCAATGCTATTTGTCTCAGGAATACAAAGCCAACAAATTTTTTAGCGTTAATGTTCTGGGGAGGGAGAATTAAAAGGTCCATACAATAGAGAGAGAAAAAGAAAAATGGGTGTATTATGATTACAAACAAGCAACCTTTTTACATTTAGACAGATTGTAACTATTAATAAACTTAATAAGTGAATCTATTAAACTTGTAGGATAGTAGGTAAATATAGAAAACCCAATTGTGTTTGTATGCTGCAGTAGGTTGGCCTAATGCTACTTGTATTTAATGCTAATATTGGTCCCCAAGCCTGGTTTCCCCAGAGATGAAAGAATCCACATGTAACTTTTTGTTTGTTTGTTTTTGTTTTTTGAGACAGGGTTTCTCTGTGTAGCCCTGGCTGTCCTTGAACTCACTTTGTAGAACAGGCTGGCCTCGAACTCAGAAATCCGCCTGCCTCTGCCTCCCAAGTGCTGGGATTAAAGGCATGCACCACCACCAGCGGGCCACATGTAACTTTTTAAGTGACTCTGCCCCCAAGTTATTTCCGATTGATAAATAAAGATGCTAACAGCTAATAGCTGGGCAGAAGAGACATAGGTGGGGTTTAGGATTCACAGGTTTAGGGTGGGAGAGGAGCCATGAAGGAGAAGGAAGTACAAGAGAGGAGAAGGAGAAACCCCCATGGATTAGGAGTCAAGAGAACATGGCCCTGTGGGCAGGTTTACCTGTGTTCTCCTTTATTTTTTTAAGAGAGTTATTTATGTCCTTCTTAAAATCCTCTATCAGCTTCATGAGATGTGATGGTAAATCCACATTTTGCTTTTCCGGTGTGTTGGGGCGTCCTGGACTTGCTGTGGTGGGAAAAACTGGGTTCTGATGATGCCAAGTAGTCTTGGTTTCTATCGGTAAGATTCTTGTATTTGCCTTTTGCCATCTGGTTATCTCTGGTGTTAGATGTTCCTGCTGTCTCTGGCAGGAGCTTGTTCCTCCTGTGGGTCTGTAAGCCTGTGTCAGCTCTCCTGGGAGACCAGTTCTCTCCTGGCAGAACTTGTGTAGAGAGGGCTGTGGAACAGCCCAAGCTCTGGGTTTAGATGATGACTGAAAGGGTCCCGTCCCAGCTGCTGCACTGTTTTGGGGTCCTGTGTGCTCTTTGCCACCCTGGTCCAGACAAGGATTGGAGAGAAAGTGGCTATCAGAGTCAGGGAATGAAAGCACTCCTGGGGAGAACAGGTCTTTCCTGGCAGGAAAGGTGCACAGTGGGCTGTGGAACAGCCTAAGCTAGTGGGTGCAGATGGTGGACCAGAAGGATCCTGTCCCAGCTGCTCCACTGTTCCCGTGTTCATGCACTCCTCGCGTATATCTTTCAATAGTTGAATCTTACTGTCTTTTATTCACATGCCCAACCTTTTCTCAGAAATTTTTTTTTTTATATTCTTTCTGAAACCATTTAGATTGCAATTATGTGAAGAATTGATATGCCATTTTTATGTTTAGTGTATGGTATTTACTGTCTTGTAATATAATCAATTGTATATACCCATATACAAATATATATTTAATTTTTTTCGTATATTACATTTTCTACACATCATATTTCTCTGTATTAACACATATTTACATTCTTCCCTAAATTTGTATTAAAAATTTTGCAGTATTTTTTTAAAGGAAAAACACCATAAGAGAGTAAACAAAACAAGATATACTTCGAATTTTAAATTAAAACTATAAATGTGAAGAGAAGATGAGATTCAACAGGAATGTCTGGTTTGGAAAGCAACAAGATCACTGAAGGAGGCTAGGCAGGGACCTGTGTCTCAATATGACCTCACCCATTGGTTCACTGCAGCAGTGCTGAATGGCCTTGGAACAGTTAATTCGGCAAAAGTGATGTAACCTTGCACGCACAATGATGAGAAAGAAGCTTAAACGAAAATTTACTGTGATATTCTCTTCAATACTTGATTGAATTAGTCAGTCAAGCATGTGACTAGGAAAAGAGACAGCCACGTTTTATTTAGACATTTTAATTAACATGATAATTCTTACTCTAGAGAACCAAGTTAAACATATTACTTGGAAAGAGCCAAAGACTAAGTTATTTTTATTGTTCTCTTCAGGTGACATTTATAATTCATCGTTTTATGCCCAGTAGACTTTTGAGACTGGCACTCATGCACAGGAGTTAGATTGAGACCTCTTCTGTCTTCTGTAAACACTAAGGAGCTCTTCTTGTTGACTGCTTAAGGCAATTACTTCAGCTCTTTCTTTGGCTCTATCTCTGTTATATTTAAGCAATACAAGAAAGTGCCTATGTTCCATACACTGTATTTCTACAGATCCCTGTTAGATCATTTCAGAAGCAAGCAGGCAATCATCATATTTATTTTAAAATAAATTATTAATAATCATAACCATTTGCCATTATATTCCACTTACCTCTCTTTTTCTGCATAGCCACCCTAACTTTCTTTATTTTTTTTCTTTTTGTGTTGTCCAGTGAGAAGCTTAGAAATACTGAGACAGCTGCCTTAAACTTATTAATATGGCTCAGTCTTTGAGGCACTGACTCCTCCAGCCTCACTTGAAATACTTGTACAGGATGCTTTTTTGAGTTAACTATGCCTCCAAGTAGTCTACACTCAGTTCCTAACTCTTCTTACCACTACTCACTCTGCTGAGATTTTGTTCTCCATTTTCTGAGAGAACTCTGTTGGAATTACATTATTTCTTTACTATTAAATTAATCTTGGACATACTGTTCTTTCTAGCCCTGAACTAGAGTTTTCTGGGGAAAATAGTCTATGAATATAGATTATCTTTTTAAGGACCTGTCACATCCAAGTCAAATGCAGCCAGTCTTGTTAGTGAATCTGAAGTTAGGAAAATTGTTCTATCATTTAGATTCTAAGAAAAACAATACAGAATGGCTAGAGAGATGGGTCACTGTTTAAAAGCCTTTTTCTATTCCAGAGGAGATGTATCAAGATCTTAGCACAGAAACAGTGCTTACAACCACCCAAAACTCCAGTTCCAGGGAATCCTATGGGCATTTCTGATATCTACAGACAGTAGTCACTCATCCAGTATACAAACATACATACAAGCAAAACAGTCATACGCATAAAGTAAATAAATCTAAAAAAGAAAAAAAAAACACAGAAATTTTAGAGAAGAAAAAGAACAAAAGAAAGTGGATATCATTGTAAGTCCAAAATAATAAACCTCTAATCTACAGTTCTATAAAGACTCAATTCTGTTACTCATGTTAAAGCCAATTGTAGATTTCAATTCACAAGCTGTATCAGTTGTTATTTGTCTTATTTATGATCACTATTGCTATGATGATGCTCCATGATCAAAAACAAGTTTGAAAGAAAAGCATTTATTTGGCTTACACTTCCACTGTTTACTGGCCTCATAGCTTTTTGTTGTTGTTGTTGTTCTTTGTGTTTTTGTTTGGTTTTGTTTTTTTCAAGACAGGGTTTCTCTGTGTAGCCTTGACTGTCCTGGAACTCACTCTGTAGACCAGGCTGGCCTCGAACTCAGAAAACTGCCTGCCTCTGTCTCCCAAGTGCTGGGATTAAAGGTGTGTGCCACTGCCTGGCCACATTACTTCTTATAGACCTCAGTACCACCTATCCAATGATGACATCACTTGCACTATCCTGAATTTAATCACTAACTGAAAAAAAATA
>JADRCC010571012.1:0-11233 GCA_019843855.1 Hylomyscus alleni
CTCACCCAGTTAAATCAGGCTGGACTGAGTACTGGGATTATGGTTGTGGACAGCCTACCTGCTGACACCTTTTTGTATAAGAAACTATGTCTAGGGTGAGATAGCTCTGCTGAGTTTAGACAGCAGGAGTCAAGATTATTATCAGAGGGCACATTTACTTTGTCATAGCTATATTTACATCCCTCTACATTGACCTTTCTGAACTCAGGATCATAGTCATATGATAAACAATGGGAACAACTTTCTGTCTATAGAAATGACTGTTCATAACTAGCAAGCCTCTTTTCACTGCCCACTATGGGATACAAATATATCTCACCCAACTCCATAAACAGTTCAAAAAGAAAGATGCTTGTTCCTTAAAGAGAGTTCACGTCAGTAATGTAGAGATAGGCCATGCTTCTGATCAGACATTAAACAGTACCATGTCGTACCATGCTTCAAAACCAGAATAATAGCTGCCTATATGATATCACATTGGTTAGATGTTTTTAATACTTTTAAACTGTAGGTTTGACTCTTCTGAATAATTTTTAGAATCTACAAGCATTTCTTTTGCCTCATAGTTTTAAAGCATCATTTTAGACATAGGCTTTGATTTTAACCTTCAGTTTTACAGCTAATATTAATCTTTTAAGACAGGATTCTGTCAAAAGTGCACACACCCCATGCTCTCCTCTACTGATATACTACCTGACTCTCATTGTGTACATAGTTAGAGTAGTTAAATAGCTACCAAATAAGGGAAAGACTTCTGTGAATTTTTAGTTTGTCCAGCTCAGGCACAAAGATTTACAATGTCAAGACCCTGAACATCAACAGCAAAGACAATGGCATCTTTACAACAAAGAAGCTGCTGTCTTATAGGAAAATGCCTTAAGACTTTGCTTCATTCATGTATTACTGATTATGGACATTTGGTTGGCAAAGTCTCTACTAAATACTGATATTAGTGTAAGAGTACATTGTCTATCCCCCAAACACCATGTTATAGTCTGTCAAAATCCCCATTACTGCATATAAATGAGTTTTTTTCATATGAACTACTATGAATTAACTCCAAAAGCCTTCTTGTGTTGATTAAGGCTCAGAAATATTCAATCTTCCTAATGGAACGTCAATTTTAAAAACCATTTCAGTAATTAGGAGTATTTTGTGAAATATTTCTTTTATTAAATGTTAAAAATGGTGTAGTTTGGATTTTGACATAAACAGTGCTACATAGAAGAGAAGAGTGAGCTCCAAGCCATCTGCTTCACATCCATAAATACACTTCCATTAACAATCCCTTCTGGGGGTGTTGTGTCCAAGAAATGCTTCAAAACCAGAATAATAGCTGCCTACATGATATCACATTGGTTAGATGTTTTTAATACTTTTAAAATAGTAGGTTTGACTTTTCTGAATAATTTTTAGAATCTACAAGCATCTCTTTTGCCTTGTAGATTTAAATAGTCCTTGTGGAGCTTCAAAGAAAAATTTATAAAAAACATTAAGTTCTCAGATTTCTCCAACCAAACTACAGTCTTGCTTTCTTGGCAGAGACCTTGGGAAACACTATGGGCTCCTTGTTCCCCAGTGTTTCCACATAGTGAGTGCAGATTACAGAATCAGACTGTGACTTTCTTCCAATCAGAGGCTACATGGAAAACTGTCACACAAAGAACTTCCAAATGATACTTGAGCTGTGGGTTTTGGTCTGTTTCTTGTTCCATTGATTTCTGAAGCCTTAGTCACAGTTATTCAGCACTATAGTAGACAATTCCTCCTGGTTTTTGACATCTTAGAGCAATATAAAGTTGTGGAAACCTGAAGTGTATTCATCTTTCACCAAAGAGCTGTGCCTAGGCTTCTCTTATCAATAATTCCACTCAAAGCCAGGCAATGGTGGCAAACATCTTTAATCCCAGCACTTGGGAGGCAGAGATAGGCGACTTTCTGAGTACAAGACCAGCCTGGTCTACAGAGTAAATTCCAGGATAGCCAGGGCTACACAGAGAAACCCTGTCTCGAAAAACCAAACCAAACCAAAACAAAACAAAATGAAAAACTCCACTCAAATTCTCTTCAGATTCACTACAAGAATAGACACATTGAGGGGAAATGGATATGTTCACGGGTCAAAAGCCAAACATCTGTGCTTATCTGCTCGACTGAGAACTTCTGCACTTACTGTCAGCACCACTCAAGTAGGACTCACAACAGCCAACAGTGAGCAATGGTATGTCTTGCTACTGAACACTAAGATCTTGGAGAGAGGTTATATGGAACAAATGACAGTAATAAAAAACAAATCAAAGGCAGAGAGGATGGTAGCTGGGGTGTATGCCCTTCAGGTCCTATCTGTAGGAGTCAGGCCCATGTTGAAGCTTGAGTATCTCCAAGGAAGAAGCTAAAGAATGAAAATCTATAGTTTGTCATTAATGGCAGAGCAAAAGGAAATCAAGCAATGAAGTCACTTATGATACAGACAGGTGGGGCTTCTTTTGTGATGACATTTGATCCATAAATCAGTGATAAAATACTTTCAGTGACATAAAATCTCTGTGGACACAAAACCAAAAGCTTTGAATCTCCATCCTAATTGGAACTAAAAGAGAAAAGTTAGTAATATAGACATGCTATAGATTCATATATTTCTGCCCCTCTCAATCTTTTTCACTAATTTAGAGAATAACATTCACTCAAACAATGACAATTTTGACCATGTCAAAGATGTTTACATGTAAAAAATTTTCTCTATTTAAAGATCTTCAGCTTATTTGACTTTTGCCTTAGTTAATTTTCTGTTGTTGTAATAAATCACCAGGATGAACTTAGAGGGAAAGGGTGTAACTGCGCTGTGGTTCCAGAGTTGGAATCCATGTTGATACAGTGAATATAGTGGCATGAACAGCTGAAAGCTCACAACTCAGTACAAGCAGCAGGCAGAGAGAACTCATTAGAAATAGGGTGGGCTTTTCAAACCTCATAGCCTGTTCCCAATGACACACCTCCTCCAAAAGGACACACCTCCTAATCCTTCCCAAACAGTTCCAGCACCTAGTGACCAAACATTCAAACATAGGAGCCAAAGGGGGTCATTATCATTTAAACCACCAGAACTTTCCAGTTTTTTTCTTAATTATTAGAATAAAGCCATTCTAGATGGAGAATTTAACATCTGCTTTGATTAGAAGGTCAACTAGTTTAATAATCCATTTTGAGAATTTCATGATGTTTTAAACATTCTTCTAGGATATGAGGATATATATCTAAGATTTTGAATCAGAAGGTCATTTAAGGAACTCTCTAGTTAGAAAAAAATCCTCTGATAGAAAACACACATCACCGAGTGATGTATGTTTGTGATTTGGGGATATTAAGCTACTCTGAGACAATTGCCAACTTCTAAATACACAGATCAGTGGTATATTGATGATCTTCCATGTTGTTAATCTGCTGGGGCCACCTGATTACTGTATATCAGCACCTGACCAACTTCAGAATACTCTCAAAAAATAACTACAATATTTTAATAAATCTCTCTCTCAATCTCTCTCAATCTCTCTCATGTCTCTCTCATCTTTCTCTCTTTCTCTCTCTCTCTCTCTCTCTCTCTCTCTCTCTCTCTCTCTCTCTCTCTCTGTGTGTGTGTGTGTGTGTGTGTGTATTTTGCATGTGTGTGTGCGTATTTTGCATGTGTGTTACAAGGGATACATGTCAACACTGTGAATCTTCCTGAAATGTTCTTCACCTCATTTTTTGAGACAGGGTCTCTCATTGGGCCTGGAGCTCACCTATTGGCTAGACTGACTACCTATGCAACCCTATGCATTGTTTTTCTTTTATGTCCCAATGTTAGCATTTCTACTGCTGTAATAAGATACCTTGAACAAAAGCAACTTGGTGAGGAAAGGGCTTATTTTGCTTACAGTTCCACAAAGCAGTCAATTACTAAAGGAAGTCAAGGTAAGAACTCAAGTCAGGAACCTGGAGGTAGGAACTTAAGCAAAGTTGCTGTCTTGCTCCTCATGGCTTAGTCACAAACTAATTCTATGGAGATACTTTCTCAATTGAGGTTCCTTCTTCACAGATGATTCTAGTTTGTGTCATAGCTGACTAGAACTAGGCAGCCAGGGACACATTTCACTATACCCTAGCTTTTACATAGCTGAGGATCTAAACCATCCTCTGCCCAACAAGAACCTTTTGTATAACTATAGTGCCTAACACAATGCCAAGCTGGATAAACCAGTTTTCTTTTGGTACCCAGGCTTTGAAGTAGCATTAGATAATTAACATAAGCATTTATACTCTCCAGAACTATAGAGAGACATATTTCAAACCAAACAATTTAAATCTATTATGTCATTTAACAAACCAAAATTCAAAAAACTGGTCAGCTACAAACTTTCATCAATGGGAGGAGAGGTCCTTGGCCCTGTGAAGTTTCTGTGCCCCAGTGTAGGGGAATGCCAGGGCCAATAAGTGGGAGAGGGTGGGGTGGCAAGCAGGGGGAAGGGGGAGGCAAGAGGGGTTTGTTTTTGTTGTTTTTTTTTTTTTAGGGGAAACTGGGAAAGGAGAAATCATATGACATGTAAATAAAGAAAATAATAAAAAATTCCTCCAAAAAAAATCTGTAAAGACCTGGTTACCAGAAAAATTCTGCTATTCAAGAAACCAAACACACACACACACACACACACACACACACACACACACACACACAATATCAAGCAAACAGAATAGAGAAAACTGTTAAGAAGCAAAGAACAGATACAAAAGTAATCAATCTTATTCATGAATAGGATAAAAATATCTATATGGAGTATCCCAAGAAATAGAGACATGTTTTAAAACTCTCTAAGATTTCTTTTAGAATAAAACACCAGAAAACTTATTGCAAATAATAGAAATACTAATTATAACTTACACAGTCTCTTCATTGCTCTAGAAGACCTCAGTGTTCAGTGAGTAGAAACTTAAACACACATAGCATTTTCTTTTGTATATTTAAAATGTGTGGCCTTTACATGACATGAGTTTACAATTTAATTACACTATAGCACTGGCACGGCTGTGCCAGGAACATTCAGTAGTGAAATGTGCACACAGCTGAATGTCCCACACCCAAGGCAAAGCCAATCCTCCACTTTAGAACTCCTCCACCATTTGAGAAATGATTCAATACAATTACTGTGTCTAAGAGCAGAAGTTTTTGCTGCTATTTGGGTTCGGTTTTTGTTTGTTGCAAAAGGATAATTAAAAGTGATATCTAGACTTGATTTTAAAAATGAGAATGATTAGGGAAGAAAAGGTCCTGGAAATTTCTAAAGATGTAGTATCATTAGAGATCTTCACTGAGACCAGTGAGTAACACCTGGTTCAGAAGTAGGAATTTCATAATTTGTTATGAATATGCAATCAGGAATATTAAAGGTAAAATACAATAAAGGGAGGAATGCATGACCTGTGCACTCTGGGAAAGCAGCTTAATTATACCTGTTACAATAGTTCCTCCTTTTGAATGAAGTCCAGCTTTAATTAAATCTTCCCTTCCATCAGATGGAGGTGCAGATGAGATTAGCCTAAACTATCTATTGTTCTTATTCAGTTCCTGCAGGGCGTCTCAGCAGCAAGAGACAGACAAAAGACTAGCATTCCACTAGCTCTTCAGAGAGTCCAGTATAATTCTAAACTTAATTAATTAGATTAGCTGCATCATCCCCTTCCATCTTGTCTGCATCCTCATCTATGATGACCAAATTCAGAATCAAAGGCTGCGTTGAACTCCTCCTGGTCATCCTGTCAGTAAACCAGTGGATATTTCTTATCAAATGATCCCTACTGCTTTCCTTCAGCAGATGCAAACAGAACCACCATACAGTTATCTAACATCCATGCAGACAAAATGGATCACCTGCCTTTTTGAAAACTTACCTGAAGTAATGAAGTTTAATTTTGAATAAAATCTGTGGCTCTCCAGTTCTTGGAAAACAAAACATTTATCTGACTTTCTTCCTATGGACAAAATGGATCTAGAATAATCCATTATAAGTAATATACCTCTATGGCTAAAAGTAATCCAAATCCTCAGAAGAAATTTAAGTGTCACCCTAATGCCAGGCAGGCATGGGCAACACATCTGTTAGTGCACGTACTCCAATGGCTAAAGCTGGAGAATCACAAGTTTAAGGCCAGCCCAGGCTACCTACCAGACTATCTTAAAGAAATTAAGTAAATAAATATCTTTTAGCAACAGAATAATGATCTTCTAAGGCCCCCATACGAATCTCTCTCCATATTAACTGAGGCACAGTTCTGTTGGTTTTAAACTATGAAACTGATGTATATCACTAACCACCAAATGGAAATAAGTACTTGTACAGGAACTAAAAGATGGCAGGCACTGAGGAGGATGTCAGTGCCAATGAGATGCAAGTGCCCTGGGGAACATGTGAGAATGTGCATGGGGAACATGTGAGAATGTGCATGGAACATGTGAGAGTGTGTATGAGGAACATGTGAGAGTATGTATGAAGAGCATGTGAGAATGTGCATGGGGAACATGTGAGAATGTGCATGGGGAATATGTGAGAGTGTGTATGAGGAACATGTGAGAGTATGTATGAAGAGCATGTGAGAATGTGCATGGGGAACATGTGAGAATGTGCATGGGGAACATGTGAGAATGTGCATGGGGAACATGTGAGAATGTGCATGGGGAACATGTGAGAATGTGCATGGGGGACATGTGAGAATGTACATGGAACATGTGAGAATGTACATGGGGAACATGTGAGAATGAGCATGGGGAACATGTGAGAATGTACATGGAGAACATGTGAGAATGTGCATGGAAACCTATGAAAATATACATGACTTTGAGGAGTCTTCATAGGCACTCAGTGACCAGAAGAAAACACACAGGCTACTAGAGAACTGGGTGCCTTCCGTGTGGTGAAAGGCAATTTCATCAAAGTTCATGCTGCCTCGATGTCGGAAGAGCGTGTGTCTGAAAAGTGAGGGATGGAATCTGGACAGAGTGATGTTTCCTTTGCTGCTAATAAAAACAGACAAGAGAGAATTGAGGATGCTAAAGAGTATGCCATGGCTTTGAATTTTTGTCTCTCCACATAATGAATAATGATAGCTATGGTAATAGTTTCTTGACCATGGGATCAAATTTTAGGAGCACTATAAAAGAAAATGGAAGAATGAAAAGGGGACAGCAAGAAGACCGGAAGAGGGATAGAAGAGGAGAAGAAGAAACAATATTTAATGAAGCTCAGGTTGCCAGACAGGGCAACTCAAGCCTGTAATTCCAGCATGGGAATGTAGAGGTAGAAGTATTACTGTACAGACAAGGCCATCCTGGCTGCATAGTGAGTTCTAAGCCAGCCTGAACTATGTAGCCCATAGTGGAACTAGATAGAACGAAGGACAGCATGCCGTGTTTTAGAATTCTAGAAGCCACCTCACATCTATACAAGACATTCCTTAATGCTGAGGTTTCCCCAGTTCTGTGCTGCTGCAATTAAAGGCTGCAACTACTTCTTAGCAAGCAACACCAATTATTTACTTTTTTCTATCAATTCATTATATTTTTTAAGCAAACAATGTACTAATTTTTGGAGTTTATATGGTTAGATAAACTAGATACAAGTATGCTGGTACAGAGATAACCCTTATCTAAATAATCAGTTTCAAAACAAAAACAGATTTAAGTCATGGTAAACTGAAAGAAAAAAAAAAGATGTGATAATATAAAATGGCTTGCAATAAACAAATGATCCAAAACTTCTGAGATATTTGAGTGATAGAAGATGTTTAATCAGAATGTTCCAGAGATCTAGGGCAACAGAATTCCTGGGCAGTTTATTATCTCTCATGTAGCCCAGGTTGACCCTCACTTCACTATTTACACAATCTTTGGTAGCCCTTAAACTGATTCTCCTGTCTCTACTCTCAAGGGCTGACCTTAGGCATGACCCAGCATGCTTTGGTTTCATTTTTCCTTCTTTTCTTGCTTTTTGTTTGTTTGTTTGATCAACATGTAATTTTACATATTTACAATGTATAATATGATGTTTCAGTGCACGTTCACGATGAGAAATTATCATGTCAGGGTGTTAGCATAATGCTTCTTAAATGATGTATGGTGCATTTATAGAGAAACAATGAAATTCCTCTCTTCTAACACATTTAATAAATGGAATCTACAAACCTCATTCCTAACCCCCAGAGGCATTGTGAAGAACCGCAGAACATTTTTCCTTCATGGACTGTCTCCTCTAGGAAAATATAGAAAAAATAAAACCTGCTAATGCAATGCTTATCTAGGCGAGGTCCTTGGAGATGGGCTCCAGGCATATTTACATTTTCGGAGACTGGTGGTATTGATTGGTGGACAGTAGCTCAGCTGGAAATCTCTCTTCATAAAACTTTCCTTCTTTATCTTAATAATTGTCAGGGGGGAAATGACATGACTTCAGATCTTGAACAAGCCATCCATTTAAAAACAAACCGCACTCCTGCAAGGCACAAAAGAGGTCAAATGGATAGCGCTGAAGTCAGGCTGCTACCTCCCTCCACTGCTTGAATATTTAGGCCATTATTTTTAATTGCATCTCTAGATACAAAGAGGGTCAACATGCCATGTTTTCAAAGTGGTGCTTAACACTTGAAAGGATGTGTACTGAGTGAACCATGTTCAATTTATAAGGTCCAAATTCGAAGCAACATACAGCTTTTTATAAACATGTATTTTCAGCAGCAAATAATGTGGCATCAGTAAGACATTGCTGATCTCCAAATCCAATGGCTACTATGAGCATATAAGTAGACTTGATTGTATTTTCAGATTATTTATTAAAGTATATAAAAGTATGCTTTAGAATAAAAATTACTAAATGTACTTGAGTGCCTCCTGGTCTTCCAAAGGACAGAGTTCTAGCCCCAGAACTCATGTCAGTGGCTCACAAGCACCTGTAACTACAGGTCCAGGGGGTCTGATACCCTCTTCTGTCCTTTAAGAGTTCTGCATTCAAGTGCATATATATATTCATGTACAGACACACATAAACATAAAAAATCATTTTTAAAACTAAATCTTTTTTAGGAAGGTAGAATAGATTCAAAAGCACAAAAATCAACATGAAAAGTCAACTTTTATTCTCCTGATATAATTGTCACCCCAGAGGTTTACTGCTGAATAAGCTTATCCTTTCTTCCTGAATCTAGCTAGCTGGTTCCCTCAACTGTTTGGACTCAAACGCTTCTCCAAGCAGACTGATGCAATCTGGCTTCTCTCAGCTTCTCACTGAATTCTGCTGCTTGACTTCAAACTAACTCTGTCATTTGTTCTAATCTTCTGGCTCTATCTTATTCTCTGATTTCAGTTGCTTCTGCTGACTTGCACTCCACTGCATGAGCTGACAACTGAACTCAACTTCACTGCACTATACATACTGCATTGACTCCCATGTGACTGACTTTCTCTCCCTAGGCTGCTCTTAACTTGCTTTCACTTTTCTCTTCCCTCTGCTGTTCTCTTGAGACCTGAGTGTGTCTCATCTCTACAGGATTCCAGCCAAACAGCCATATCGCTGGATTAAAATTCTTCCACATCAACAAGTATAAGATGGACCTAAATAAACACTCAGAAGGACAAAAATATAGTGAACTTTTTTCCTTTTAAAATGTATGTGCGTGTCTGTGTGTGTTTGTGTGTATGTGTGTGTGTTTGTGTGTCGTCTGTGTCTGTGTCTGTGTACATGAACATACATGTGAGTTCCCAAGGAGACTAGAAGAAGACATCAGATGCCCTTCCGTTGTGAGGCTCCAACGTGAGTGCTAGGATCTGGACTCTCATCCTTGGAAGCATCTCTGCAACCCCCAGACAAATGCTAATGTTTTACAAAAATGGGCATGCAGCTCAACTGGGCTAAGGGGAATATTCAGTAACTGGGAAGTATTTGAAAAAAAAATACTTTAATTGTCATTTACTGAATACACAGAATAAATTTTTAGGATGGTTTTATAAAGGTAGACTTGGCTAAGCGAAACTATTTTTCCAAAATTCCTTCATTATAGGCACTTAAGTCTGGACACCGAGGATTGTAGAAAGAAGGGAGGCAATGGTAGGAGTAGTGTATCAGTGCCTGAGGCTGGAGGACACAGGGAGTTGGACTCATCTATGGCCCTTGCTTTTCTCTACAACCACTGACCAGTCTCACAGGCAAGCACAGCATTAGAGATGGCCCTCAAAACCCATGGGATGGCCCCTCCACCCTTAGCACTGGAACTCTGTGGAGGGATAACCTCCACATCTCCTTTGAACATCCTGACCCACAGGCAGACAGCTTGGTGACACAGCAAAGCCAGTGCTGACCCAGGGAGGAATGAGATGAAAGATAGTTCTATTTACTCCAAGTTTCCACCTGTCCTTGCCTCTCTTCCCCTCCTCTCTCCCTCCTACCTTTCTTTCTTCCTTCCATAGCTGCCCTGACTTTAGACTCAAGTTTTGTCTATTTTATCAGACCCCATAGTGGCACAGATAAGATCCCTAAATGAACCCTTTACTATATCATTGATAGTGACATTGCTTCTCTTGATTTCTCCAACTGATATACAACCTTAATATGAAGCCAACACCATAAAACTTACAGAGGGTTATAGGAAGGCTATCATGATTTCAAGAGAGAAAACTTTTTAAATGACACAAAGCCATAGAAAAGTTATGGATACATTTAATAACCTTATCATTTTTAAACTTTTATGAGTCAAAAGACAATGTTTAAACACAAAAAGTCCCCCTCAGATCTAGAAGACATAGTTACCACACAATATAACATAAAACAAATTTTACCAGAATACTTTTATAAAACACACCAACATACCAACTCAATTAAAAATGAAGTGTAAATATAGGATATTTGCCAAGAAATTCTCTCAGATAATTTACCTCAATAATTACTACAGACAACCTAATATCCAATAACACAACCTGGGTACTTATTGAGTTGGCAAAACTAAGCACATAAAAATACTTACATAAGGAAGAAATGCTGTCCTTCATATATAAATAGCACTATATAAGACAATATTTATGTCTCCTGAATATTCAAGGGATCTATGTACATAGACTGAAATGTGAATGTATGAAATGGTAAGTTTTAAATTCAGGATAGAGACTATCTTGGTGGTAGACAGAGTGGGGTAGAAATGGTTCAGATGCACCATGGAGGAC
>JADRCC010571013.1:0-10957 GCA_019843855.1 Hylomyscus alleni
GGATGGCTTTGTTATTTATCCTTCCCAGTGAAGTTAAAGCTGACAGGTAGATTTTTATCTTTTTAAAAAAGTTGTTGGAATTTGAGATGTTTAAAGGAACTGAGCAAAATACGACAATCAGTATGTCTTGAGTGTTTCCTGCCAAAAATCTGCCAGGCTTTACTGTACCAGGCCTTGTCACTAGCAAGCCTGGGGTGATGCACTTGTTGCTATCATTATCATCTTTTTTCTCACTACCTTCTTCCTGTTTAACAAAACAAAACAAAACAACAAAAAACAAAAACACCCTAAGAGCGGTCTACTGACTCGTCATGGTGTCACTAGTTCTAATAGGCCTCATTAGACTTTGTGCTATGGGCTTTCAAAGTATGATGAGCACAATCACCATGTTCCTGTTCACCAGCCTCTGCAAACCTTCCAGCAAAGTCAAGTACATCCACGATACAGGTTCCGTGTTGATTTTGAAGGGAGCACTGTTCTTGGCAGAGGTACCTCTTGGGTTTTCAGCTGACTAAGGCCTGTAAGACTGAATGTCACCAACTGCTTGTCTGTAGAGATACTATGGTTTTCCTGTCTTTGACATGGCTAATTATGCTGACAGAATGCCTAACTAACCAGGAGCCACTTGAAACTCTAGATGAGCCTTACCCATTCCCCATATCCATTTCACCTGAGGGAAGGCAGACACGGTACATGACCTATACATTCAGGGAATCCTGGGGGTCTTGAGTTCTAGTCCTGGTGTCTATCCCTATTAGCTATTACTGCTCCAAGTTCTAAGATCCATATGCAGAAAAGAGGATCTATATGTTAGGAGTTTTAAGAGAGAACTAAGGTTGGATAATAGACACAAGGGTTCAGACCACACCAGGTACACAAAAGGCCTTAGATATGACACCTCTTTTGGGCTTTAATATGAGAAATATTTTATTTGTGCACCAAATATAACTATTTGAAATGGCTAGTGATCTGTGTATATTACTCATTTGGCAAGTATTTCCTGCATCTTCATCATGTGATAGTGACATGTCCCCTAGAGCTCCCTTTGGCTGGCTTGCAAACCTAGCATTAAAATGAAGGAAAGGCCATCGAGTGACTGGCCTAACTTGGGATCCATGCACCAAACCCTGACACTATTACTGATGCCATGTTGTACTTGCAGACAGGAGCCTAGCATGGCTGTCTTCTGAGAGGCTCTACCTGAAGCTGTCTAAGACAGATGCAGAGACTTACACCCAACCATTGGACTGAGGTTGGGGACCCCTATGGAAAAGTTAGGGGAACGATTAAAGGAGCTGAAGGGGATGGCAACCCCATTGTAAGAACAATAGTATTAACTAACTCAACCCAGACCCCTCAGAGCTCCCAGAGACTAAGCCACCAACCAGAGAGCATACATGGGCTGGCCCATGAACCCCAGCACATATGTAGGACTGCCTTCTTTGGCCTCAGTGGAATAGGATGTGCCTGGAGAAAGTTGATGCCCCAGGGAAGGTGGATATTAGAAAGGGGGGTGAGCGGGTGGGGAGCATCCTCTTAGAGGCAAAGGGGAGGGGGAATGGGGTGAAGAACTCTGGGAGGGGGGACCGGGAAGGAGGGCAACATTTGGAATGTAAATAAATAATATAAAAAGATACAGTGGTAGCTGCTGGTGCTTCATCGCTATAGACCTAGCATTTAAGAGGCAGTATAATTTGAGGCCAGCCTGGGCTACATACTGAGATCTTTTTTCAATGCACTCCAGCAGTGGTGATGAGATAACAAGGCAGGCAAGGACAGAAGACTTGAAGAGGCTCACTGCAGCTGAGGCTGGCATTGCAGACAGCCACTTGAACACAATGGCACTAGTCACTGTGAAGCAAACATCCTGAGTGACCTCAGCAGCAAGGGATTATCCCTATTAAAGAGAAGGGACCAGGAAAAATGTTGTCACCAGAGTCTAGAAGAGGGACAGTGCAAAGAGACAAACAGACAAGGGAGACAGCTCTGCCGTACAGCAGCAGCCTGCTTAGTTCGACACCCACCTGAGCCTCAGAATCAGGTTCCAGGTGCTCCTGGGGGAGCCTAGGTAGGAGTCTCTAAGGACATAAAGGCCAAAGGTCATGATTAAAAAGCCAGGCATGAGCACAGGAGAGCACTCTGTCCTGGAGGTCACTGGCTAGTATACCATGCACCCAGAGCCTTATTTTGCTTCAGCAAAATGTAAAATGAATAGGAAATGGCCATGAACAGAATATAAATTTACACCTCTTCCAGCACCCTTCAGTCTGTGCTCAATCTTTTCACAAGAAGTGCTGTAGATACGTCATACCCACAATAGGAGGCCTGGTCTCCTCATACAGAGGGGGCTATGAGGTGAGATATCAGATGGTGCCCCTAATCACATCTGCCTTTGGATCTTTGAAGAGTTGGCAAAGGTCACCCTTTTGGCCCTATTAATCATCTCTCTGATAATGTGTGTGGCAAAGCTAAAGGTGTTTTTATGTTAAGGTTGGGAACCAGCCATCAATCACCTCCATCCTCAACCACCAAGAACAAGGAGGGGAGATAAGAACAAAGTACTCTTACAGAGGACAGTCAAACTGGAGGCAGACTGTCCCAGCAGGGAAGTAACCTTGTAAATGAAAAAGGCATGAACAAGAATAGAAATGGAAATGACAAGACTGAAGGAGAGTCCTAAGGTTGGGAATATGGGCTCACCTCCAGGACTGTGGCAGAGTTCAGTGCTACTATCCTTCCTGCCTCACTATGCCACCTGCCAAAACCAGAGTTGTACTCAGGAGGCTGAAAGAGCCTACCCAAGTCCATCACAGCCAGGATACTGTAGAGAGCAGGCATTCAACAACCCTCAAAGGCCACTGCCTGAAGGAGCTTCACCACTTTGGACATACAGAAGGGACTAGGTATAGCTGGAGCAGAGGCACCTGGGCTAATGGAAGGAACATGTGGTGACAGTGTAAAGTCTACACTCTGCTTCGGTTCCTAACAGCTACCTCCTTCATAAGCCTGTATGTTCTAGGTGTGTATGGGGCCCATAAGATGGGACAAACTCCTGCTGTCAAACAATATCCCATGCAATCCAAACCCACCTAGTACTTTGTACTTAAATTTCCAGATAACTGTATGGATGCTACTAAATTCTCTCCTAGAAAGAGAAGTGAAGTAATCCCGGGCTGATGCCTTGTCCTCCTTTAAGGAGCCTCTTTTCATTCATGATGGCAGCTAAAGGAAGGGAGGAAACTTATGAAACACATGCTTGAAGATATTTGTTTGAGAGTGAAAAAATTATGAAGGTGAGATTACTGACTCAAGGTTCAACTTGGCTAGTAACTCTCCAGGGCATTTCAACTACACACACATGGCACAGCCACACAGCTAGTTCTCTGGCCACAGGCTAGGCTTTGCTGGGACCAGTAGGTCACCTCAGGGCTAAAGCTATGGAATGGAAAGTACATGCCCACCCTGGCCTGTTCTTCCTGCCTCTCTGAGAGGAGAATCCCATGTCATGTACTAATGAGACCAGAGAGCCTGAGAAAGCCTAACACATCACCCAGGAGGAATGGCTACTCAACTGCTCACTTTTACTGCAGGAGTTTCAGATTTTAAATTTATAAACCTGATGTATTCTCAAATATAAAAAGTAGAAATGAACACAATAAAATATTCACAATCTTTAACCCAGAAAAAAAAAAGACTATCCAGCATGGGCATGTCTTACCACTTCTGTTTCTATGTAAGTATATACACGAATATGTCTACCCACACTTCCACTGTTTCTTATAGACTGATTTACCAAACACATGTTCAAAGCATGCAGCTTTGTTGGCAGACACTTAAGTTATAAACATCCTCTTGTCAACAGTTCTGACAGAACAGTAGGTGGCAAATGGTCCCTTTACATGGATTCCTATTTCCAAAAGCTAGATGATAAGGTGTGGCTGCAAGTGTGGTCATTACCTAGTTTTGTTTTCTTCTCTTCTTGGAATCAAAGAGCCTGTGGACATACTAGACCATCTCCAAGAGGGCCTCCCTGGATGCTCACGCAGCTGCCCTGGCAGTCTTCTGCAAACACCTGCTCATAGAGGTGTTCATCTGCCTCTCGGCCTTCAGCGCTCTCATTAGATGTGGCTTCTGGTCAAGTCTGGTGACAAGATGTGCTCCCCACACCTCTGTTCCTTGGGCCTCTGCCATTCCTTAGCATACATGTAATGTGAGAGCAGCCTCCCTGCCTACCTTGCAAAGGTAACTGTGGAGAACAAATGAGTCCCTGTGTTACAGCAGGTAGAGAGTAAGTGCTGGCTGTTGTTATAGCTTTTCAGAACCCCTAAACCACTTGTGATCCACAAAAGGGCTGCATTCAGTTGTTAGAAGTACACAAGTCACCTCTGCCACATGCAAGGATGGCCAAGGCCCTAGCTGTCTGTGTCCTATGCTCTGGTTTGTGATTCTGCCCATGACACACGAGCAATCTTTCCCTGTTGGGCTGTTGTGACAGGCCCAAGCATCTACAGTGTAGTCTCTAGGCATTTCTTCTGCTTTCTTGAGCATTCTCACCTGGTGTTTCTTTCTGTTCTCAAGCCTTCTTAAACTTTCAAGTTTTTGAAACAGTGTCCCCACCCTGTGGGCAATGTCGAACTTGTAATGCTTTTTCCTCATACCCAGTTCTGGGGGCTCCTATTTCAAGACAGGCCCCAAATCCCTCCCACTGTTTGGCCACCACTGACCTCAGCCTCTCTGACATCAGCAGGATTCTTGCTTCCTCCCATGCATGCCACTTGTCAGTTATCTTCAAAAGAGCAGGTGGAATGACCTTTCTAGATGTCATGTCCCTGTTTTCCCCTCAGTGAAGACCAGAGGTTTGACCATGGCTTACAAGGTCTGAACAGCTGAGTCGCCTTGGTGCTTCGGCCTTCCCTCTGCCTCATTACTCTGTCTTTGGACAAGCCAACCACATCGCAGCCTCAGGACCTCCCTAGATTGTCTGCCACCTGTTTTCACTCCTGTGGCACCTTCTCAACCCCAGGTCTTATCTTTCCTGATGCCTGTCTCCTTGACTGAGAACTGCACAGGGAACATGGAGTATAAACTGATTATGGCTATTGCTGTGTATGAACCAGGGTTGTAGCTCACAGACAGGTACAGATGTGTGCACAAGCAGCCTCTTCTTAAGAAAAGGAAGATCTCTTCCAGGTTCTGTCTTCATTAATTTCATCATTGGGCTTTCCCAGTCTTTGCTTACTGGCACTTCCATTCCACTCAATAGACTGGGTTATCTGCTGCCTACCTTTCCTTGGTGTATGGGAGGGGCCATACCACTGGGGAGCAACCCAACTCTGTCCCTCAGCTAAGTTCTATTGTCTTCTCCATGTAGAAATTGTCTTCTTCTGCCTGTTTGTGAAATTTCCTCCTGGGGCTACTGCAACTTGCAACCACATTTCCTCATTGTCCACTGCTGCCCTTTAGAGAACCTCAGATGGCAGACATCTCTTTTTTTAACTGGATACTCAATCTCCTAATGTTTACTAAATTTTTAGCTGAATCTCTTGGGTTTTCCAACCAACAGTGAAGTCATCTATAAATTATCACATCTCCTCCAAAGAATCCACCTTAGTTCTAGTTTTGGTTTATTTCCAAGGTAAGATCCTCCAAGAAGGACATTAACACTTGTGGCAAGAGAGACTCCAAATGTCCTGGATACATCTGTAGAATGTCCTTGGAGCACAACACTAAGTAGGTGCTGGTTGCTAGTCTAAATTCACCAGGTGGCTAAGGACAACTTTGAAGCCCTGATCCCATTTCTTGAGTAGTGCAATGAAAGGTGCATGACACCACATACAACAGAAATCATTATGAAATTTCTATTCTACCAATGATGCCTATTAATTTTTAAAGAAATCCAACTTAAGATCTATTGAGGGTTGGAGAGATGGCTCAGTGGCTCAGAGTGCTCTCAGGTCTGAATTTGTCATCTCCAGAGCTAAAATCAACAAGCTGGGCATGGCTGAGCATACCCGTAACCCTAGAAATGGCAGAAGGGGAAGGCACAGAAGCAGGATTGCTGGCGCTATCTAGAAGACAGAGGGCTAACTCCAGGGTCAGTGAGAGGCCTCATCTCAAGGGAATAAGGGAGTGGTAAGTATGGAACAGCTGATGTTCCTTCCTCTGGCCTTTGTAGACAAACCCCTCTGTTGAGAAAACAACTATGCTCTTCACTGGCCTCTGATTACAATGGACTCACTAACGGATCTACCATTAGGTAGTTTTCAAGCCCTGTTTGGTCTGAATATAGTAAATACAAGATGCTGAGCATGCTGCTTAGAACAGTGTATCTATTATGTCCTAGGAAGCTTCAATGGCCACTCTTTGTGGTGACAGCACTTACTGTCCAGGTAGAGTAAGGCGTGTAGCTATTGCATGGTAGACTGACACATGCACTTTTTCCACCTTACAATGTTCACATTTGTCTTTCAGAATGGTGTGCTTGTCTTCAGAATGATGGTATCACACACAGTGTGTGTGATATATGCTTATTTCCGTTCTCCTGCCCCTGCAACTTTCTTTTACTGTTTTTCCTTGGTTCAGGTGCCTCAGCAGAAATGGAAATCAATAACCTGGAGAGCTGTGTGCATTAAGAATATGTTTTGTTCTACCCGAGGCAAAAGTCCTAACCTGGGCAGGTGGGTACTCAGGACTGGCTGTTATGTGCTTAGTCTCCACCTTGTTCTTCCTCTTCTTAAGTGAAGGCTGCTTGTGCACACAGCTGTATCTATCTTTCAGCCACAACCCTGGTTCAAACACAGCAATAGTCATAATCAGGTTATACTCCAAGTGCCCTATGGTCATTGTCTCATTTAATCTCCACAAGAGACCCAAGCAAGTGCTTCTACTGTTCAAGAGCTCCAAATAGAAACTCTGTGGCTATCATTTTCTGTGGTAATTAGATCCCCCCCTTTCTTCTTCTGCTACCCAATTGCTCAATGGGCTTTATTTTAGTTTCCAAGTGAATTTTACTCTGTAATTTATACAAATGGTTAGAAAATAAATTCCTGCCAAAACTTTTTCCCTATAAAGAGGTTAGCTGTAATTTTTCTCATCCCTCATGTCTTGTATAATTTCTACAAATACTGGATATGGACTAGAATTTTGTAAGTTACCTTCACTAAACCCATGAATAAACATTCTTCACTGCTTCATTGTTTCTGCTTCTGCAAACAAGCCAAGTGAGTCACCTTCAGTACTACTAGGGCTTTATTCATCCTCTCCCCTAGGTTTCTATCCATTTTCACTTTGTGCTGGTTAGGATGCCAAGTTTTGAGAATAAATGTTCTTCAGCTCTGCTGTGGGCCACACATGGATACCAACCTAAGAAGGAAGAGCTTTGTTCTCTCCAGTCTTTTCCTTGCATTATGCCCTCTCCATGCAAACATCACTCTTGCTTTAGGGACTGTTTAAGAGTCACTGTTCACCTTCCCAGGCCCTCCCATACATTTCCCTAAGGGTGTGCTTTGCTTAGATCTATTCAGTCTTTGTCTCCTGGCAATGCACTTAAGAGCTGTTTATACTTTGATAGTGACACAGATGCCCTCAGGTTTTGGTCACATGTGTCTTGCTATTTATTGTTCCTTCTAATGAGCAGCATGTTGGCTTTCATTTCCCTGTCCTTAAAGCTACTGCTCACGTGTAAAGAACCTACTTGGTATGTATACGGACCTAAGTTCAATCTCTAGTAATGACTTACCTTCTCCAATGATATTCTCACATTAAGAAAAAAATTCTAATTATTTGTGATTCTGTTAGGAACAGCTCACTGCCTGAATTGAAGATGCCACCAGTACTTTTGTGTGTCTACTCTCAACAGCAGCACACTGGGAACAGCCTTGGATTTCAGACCAGGCATTTTCTAAGAATGCACACACAGTGTAGGCCTCACATTTATAGTGCTGTCTTTCTGCCTGATAATGCGTAGACTCTGCAAAGGTGTAGTTACACTAGGACTTCTGTACTCAGACCTACAGCTCATAATCTCCAATCATGTCAATATCCCAGAAACCTAAATTTTCCCTCTCAGACTTGGTGCCAAAATAGCAGCACAGCCCAACTTGGTGTGAAGCTATTTAGTCTGATTCCACACATAGGAATGCTTCACTGGTAAGTATCAATATAATAACAAAGACTGTAAAATACTGCACACATGCCTTCTAAAAGTCATAATATTCTGTATAGAAAATACAGCTCAGATTGATTAAAATGATATTTACAAATATTTCCTAGCACTGGCCACTGAAAACCTAGTACATACATTTCACCAGCATAGTCTTGGACCCACATCCTGGTTGTAAATACTAATCTCCAGTCAAAATTCACTGTCTAGAGTTAAATCTGTGGAAAACAATGAGAGACAGGGTATCTATGGTAAACAATTAGCTTCACTGAACTCCTTAAAGGATGACCTAAGGATCCTAGAATATCCTGCTTGTCAGCATATTCTTGCTTTGTGGATGGTCAGATAGCTCTGTCGTTAAAAGCACTAGTTGCTCTTGCAGAGAACCAAAGTTTGATTCCCAGTACCCACATAATAGCTCATAATCACCTGTAACTCTTGTTTTAGGGGATCTGATGCCATTTTTTGGCCTCTGAGGGTACCAGGCACAGGCATGGCACATGAACATACATATAAAACAAGAGCCCATATATAAAAATATAATTAAAAAACAAACAAACAAACAAACAAACAAACAAAAAAGAAGAATGTTCTTGTTTCCCTGGGTCCCTTAAGCCATTTCAGAGAGCCAATGCTAACAATGTGATACACAGTGTAGTCCTGGGCCACACACTGTCAGCCCTATCTCTGGAGGGACTGGGTCTCACATAACTGAGTTCCAGTAATTACTGCAGATAGTATGTTTTAGGTGAGCTCTCTTGGTCACCAATGCTGGAAAAAGTCTGCACTGTCTTCATCATATGGGTCCCCTCTTGGATCTTGCTCACGGTCTGACCCTGTCCTTTTACTGCACAACACTGATCGAGTACAAGTGCTTTCAATGGGCTGTGAGAATGACTGGGCATGCAATTTTAAAATATCTACATCAAGTTAAATATTTACAAATAGGATATTTATAGAAGGTAGAAAGCTGACCAATAGCACTTTTGCTAACAATCAGTCTCAATATAACCTGTACCTAGCACAATGCACAAGGAGGGCACATTACCTCCAGCTCGAACAGACCTGAGCCTCAGTCTAATCAAAAAGAGGCTTCAAGAAATACATAGAGATAGTCTGCAGAGAGAGGAACTGAATTCTTCAAAAGCATCATGATAGGCAAGGGAAGCTGAGGGCCCTGACTTGGTTGGAAGCCATGACAACAGAGCCTAGGCAGAGAAGGTCCTGGTGAATGCTCGATAAGAGTAAACTTCCTATTACTGTGTCAGCAGAAGCTGTCAGTAACAGGCTCAGCAGGGCTATGAGTAGGCTGCTCCAAAGAATGGCTAGGTAACATGTCACAGTTGTGGACACAAGGGTGGCAATATTCATGGCACACAGCTAGCCAAGGTAGAGAGAGTCTTTAAGTCTGAAGTTACAGTACATGTTAGGAGACACATGGTTGGTTCCAAGGGTTATTTAAAGCCACAGACTCTACATGGAACCTCTTCTGGCTGGTCATAGCGTTTCAAGAAAGACAAGTAAGTGCAGAAGGTAATCCCCCACCCTGGCAGGGACATTTTCTTTCTAACCCATGAAATCTATATACCTTGCAGAAGCTAGCTAATAAGAGGAAGGTAGAACTATGACCACCTTCTCTGAAGAACCCAGGCATCTAATGGTTCTATGCTAGTCAGCAATGACCACTAGGAACCAGTTCAGGAGATCCCTGCAAACAACTCAGTACTACCTCAAAGAGTTTTACTAACTCTCCTCTCCCCAAAAGAATCAATCAGATCAAGCCTCAAGATGTAATAGCTAATTTAGGGGAACACATAACAATGAAGGAAGTGCTCAACTACACCAGTGAGGCAAACTGTAAAAGATACTTGGGCACATAGGACAGACTAAACCTACACAAAACTCTATCAAACATGGATAAGAGTGGGAGAGAGAGGGAAGGGAAGGAAGGAAGGAGGGAGAGAGGAAGAGGAGGAGAGACAGAGGGTGGAGAGGGAGCGCATGTTATTGCTTTAAACCAGAAGGCAACTGCCAAGAGTAGCCTCTGACTCCCCTGTGGACTCTGACACCAGCAGGTGTCAGCAGCATATATGGGGTTTTAGACAACTGAAACCTCAACATTTACCAACACCAATGTTAAGGAAAAACTGTCAGTTTTAAAAGAAGTAAAGTATGTGCCTAACTTTTAAGTGTTTTCAATTTTTAAAATGTCATACTGCAAATGATAACTGCATAACTATCTCTGTAAGTACTGCCCCAAGGTGGTAAGTGCAATAAGCACTGTACCCGTCTGAAACATTCCTTTTCCTCCAACACCACAATTGTAACTGGGCTCAATAGAGACAGCTGGCTTTCTTCATGAAGTTGGCTTGCATGTAGTACATTTTTTCTACAGACATCTACATCTCCTTTTATTTTCCCTGCAAGTTTTACACTTGGGTTCTTTCTTTGTTTGTTTGTTCTTTTTCAAGACAGGGTTTCTCTGTGTAGCCCTGGTTGTCCTGGAACTCTAGGCCAGGTTGGCCTTGAACTCCGAAATCTGCCTGTCTCTGCTTCCCATCTGCTGGGATTAAAGGCTCGTGCCACCACTGCCCAGCTTACACTTGGATTCTTAAACCACAGAACTGTCCTAAGTTACAGGTGACACTGAGAGGCATACATGGAAACATCTGTTTGAAGAAAACTGTTATTTTAAATATGGAGCTATGACATTAAGAATGGAAAGACTAAGATTGCACCAAAGTAAGTTTAAGTAAATATAAAGATGAATGACGCCTGAGAACAGTGAAGAGCTTT
>JADRCC010571016.1:0-17966 GCA_019843855.1 Hylomyscus alleni
TCTGTGAGTTTTAGGCCAGCCTGGTCTACAGAGTGAGTTCTGGGACAGCCAGAGCTACACAGAGAAACCCCGTTTTGGAAAAAAAAGAAAGGAATGGAGGGAGGAAAGGAGGGAAGGAGGGGAGAAAAAAAAGATCTTCAAACCCAGAAAAGATCGTGAGTTGGCAAGAGTAACAAGGAGAGGGCAGGTCTGCTGTCCGAGAGTCTGAGGAAGTAAGATCTGAGTTTGGTGGCAGCGAGGACTCTGTCTATAGAATCAGACTCAGAGTCACTTACTTGAAGCCACTCTGACTCACCTGAGTTAGGGAAGTGGGTCTGACTTCTGGCCTCTGAAGCCCTGACATTGCCTCTTCCCCACCTACCTCCAGATTCATGGCCTCTGGGGAGCCGTACCTCATCCAAATGCCGCCCCTGCCCCATCACAGAACCTGGAGGTGCCTCCCTGCGGCTGGGACCTACCATGGCCTTGAGGTCCACAAAGGAGCCCGAGGTGCAGTTGAAGAGCTCTGGGGGAAGCCAGCCTTTCTCCCCGCTGCAGTGCCGGACTGCGTTACCTTGGGAACAGAAGCACGCTCAGACTGTGGGTCTAACCTAGTAAGGCCTCAAACCTTGGCCCGACCCTTGTACTGAGCACGGAGGAGAATCTGAGTGGGGCTATGGCAGCCAAGTTCACAGCCAAGGGTCAGGGCCAACACGTGCTGCCATCCTCTGTGCCGTGCTGAAACGACCTCTAAGCCACTCTAACAGTCAAAGCAGCCCTCTGGGCTCCCAGCAACACAAACAACCATATGGGTATGAGCAAGTCTGTGAGCCAATGAGCCAGTGCTGAAGAAACTCATGCAGGTCTTACTGGAGACAGCACAGACTCCATTACTCGCCATTTTACAGAGAATAAATGATATAACAATAGGTGACTTGGTGACTCATCAAGGCCCTAGGCGGGGAGTGGCAAAGCCCCAGTACCCAGGTGGAAAGAGATGAGTCACAGACCATTTTCATCTGTTAGGCTCTGCCTCTTGCTACTGAAGGAAAAGCAGATCGTCTCTCCTAATATATTCCTTAGTGGCCTATTTTAAAATTAAACTGAATGAGTACGGGTGTTTTATCTACATGTAGATATGTGCATAACCAACCCATGCATGCCCAGTGCCCAGGGAGGCCAGAAGAGAGCTTCAAATTCCCTGGAACAGGAGTTGTAGATGGTTGTGAACCACCACATGGGTTCTGGGAATTGAACCCTGGTCCTCTAAAAGAGAAGTCAGTGCTCTTAACCATGGAGCTATCTCTTTAGGCTATGACATTGTTTCAACAACGATATTTAAATGTTCTGATATCCAGACCACATGCCCAGAAAAAAACCTGCATCCATCTAGTTCCCTATCCCAAGGAAACCCAAGCACAGGACTTACCCACTGATCCTTTAGGGCATGGCACCGCTGCTGGCTGCCCGAATTTCGTCTGTGGCCACCAGATGCCAGCCTCAAATGCTCTGGGACACCCATTGTAGATCACTGAGGACAGAGAAGTTATCCAGGTCAGCTGTACACACAAATGTACCAGTCCTTCGTTTCACCCACAAGAGGCCCCCAACAAGAGTGACCCCCCCCACACACACACACACCTTCCAGTCACCATGAACATTAGAACAGGCTCTGGCCTAGGGCCTCACGCAGACCAGCTTTCTAGAAGGCCAAGAGAACTCAGCATAAAGGCTGCCAGGACTGTCCAAGCCCCCGGGATGTGCAGGAACATATGTGCACATGCATATGCACATGCTTATGCACCCATGTAAAATATGCCAAGCCTGTTCTGCAGTGTGACCAGGAAGGGGTCAAGGGACAACCAATAATAGACCTTCGCAGCCGAGCGAGGTGACCTCCGCGAAAGGATTATCACAGCGGTTGCACTGACGGCCGATGACACCAGGCTTGCAGGCACACTGCCCGGTGTCCATGTCGCAGGCACGGCTGTGGGAGCCGTGGGGGAAACAGTCACAGGGAAGGCAAGCTTCCTGGGCTGGAGGCTTGTAGTAATTCTCCTGCAAAAGTCACAGGTGGGGCTGGTGAAAGTTCCTGCAGTTGAGGGGGGTGGGGGGCTCCCCACAACTGCAGCTAAGCACACAGGAGCATGTTCAGAGGCTGTGAGTCCAAGTGTCACCATGCTGCACACACACTGGTGTCTGGGCACCAAGACGGGGTATGGCTTGTGTCTATGTGTACCTGGGGGGATGCTGGGATCACATCTAGGGCCTGCGCTCAGCCCTCTGAGCCATATCCTTTGCTCTCCAGACTTGAAAAACTTTGTCACGACTGGGTACCAACTTGTTTGCATAAGGCCAGGATGGCAGCTAACTTGGAAAACCAAGGCTGGTGTTAGAGATATGGCAACCTGATCAGAAATGGCTTGGTGTGTTCCTCACTGGATGTGGGGCTGCAGGAAGACCACAGTGGCTTCTAGATCCCATGGTGGGGCAGTCTGAGCCATGTGAGATATAAGAAGCCCTGTGGCATCCACAGAACATAAATGAGAAGCCCCATATTTGTTGATTTGTTCTGGTTTCTCTGTGTAGCCCTGGCTGTCCTAAACTTCCTCCATAGACCAGGCTAGCCTCAAACTCAGAGATCCGCCTGCCTTTGCCACCCAAGTGCTGGGATTAAAGGCGTGCGCCACCACTCGGCACAATCCAACATTTATATGCATGCATGTGTGGACCTATGTGTAAGTGTGACTGGGAAAAGGTAGATGTGTGCTTAGATAGGGGGTGTATATGAATACAGGTGGATGTGTGTATGAAAGTATATGATACCATTACAGGTACATCTGTCCATGTGTGTAGAATCCTGTTTCTATATAGGACTGCGCACGCATGGCCAGCTTGCCTGAATTGGGTGGGGACAGGCTGGTGGCACCTCACCTTGCACTGGCATTGGCCATTGGTCTTGTTGCAGTCAGGATCAAAGCCTTGGCTGACAGCACAGTGACAGGGGCCACACACTGGGTTCCCCCACCAGCCTTTGGGGCATGGAAGGTCAACTCTGATGGGAAAACAAGACGACAGATGACGGATACTTAGGAGTTGAGAGCCCTCATCGCTACCTTCAGGTGCTGCATTCCCAGCCAGGCTCTATGCACAAAAATGCTGTTCAAAATAATGTTCTTCTCTGTGTTCTCATCTAGCTTGAAGACACAGGTGGGAAACCCAATGAGGACCTCTGGTTACACAGACAGAGGGACCGACCGGGAGGGAATGGCATCTGTGTGTGCTCCTCTGGAGAAGAGGCGGTAGGGAAGATGGGGAGAGAGGACCAGAGGGCCACAAGGCAGAGCTTCGGGCTCCCTTACTTGTTTTCACAATACTGCCCATAGTGGCCGGGCCCACACTCGCAGGAGTAGCCTCGAGGAGTGTTAGGGGAGCGCACACAGGCTGCCACGTGCTTGCAGGGGTTCAGGAGGCATGCGTCCACACACTTCTTTCCAAAGTACCCTGTGAAGACAGGATCAGGATTACCTCTCCGTTAATGTTTCTCCTGCACCCCATGCTTCCCTAAGCCAGACAGTTCCTGCCACTCAGCAGAAGGAAGCGGGCAGTAGCCTCGCCTCCAGATCACAGGAGCCAGACAACCTGCCAGGCCAGGGGAGGGCTGGCTGTAGGTCGTGGTCACTCCAGACACATGGGAAATGGGAGCTCTCAGTGTATTCGCGATTCTCCCCAGATTCTCAGTTCTCCCTAAGCCACCAAAGGTGACCAGGGAAGGTGTGGCTGTCACTCAGGGGGCATTGAGACCGTGAGTCTGTTTCCAGTAGAAATGTCCTCAGCTTTCTGAGGTGGTTAGGGAGGCTAAAAGAAGGTCAACTTCTGTAGCTCAGGCTAGCCCAGAACTCACTATGCAGCCCACGCTGGCCTCAAACATGCAGCAATTTTCCTGCCATGGCCTCCCAAACACTAGTAGGCATTATGGGTATTTTATAGGGATGGGTCACCATGCATAGCAGGCAGGCCACTTCTTATAAAATAGCCCAGGGCCCCTGCAGTCTCACTGATTTGACCAGAGCACCCAAAATCAATTTCCCCAGATGCACTGTAACCACCAAGGCCTCCTTTATGACGGCCCCACCTCTGTCACAGATGCAGGAGTAGCTGTCCCACGTGTCATGGCAGTGGCTATGGGGAGGGCAGGGGCTTGAGACACAGGGGTCCTCCACGTCACAGCCGTCCTTCACCCTGACCTTGAGGGCGTCATTCATGTTCAGAGTGGCAATGTTGGTGGATGTCTCTCCCATCCTCACACCCTGCATTTAAACAGTGGGGGGCAGCCGGACTCACTCCCAGAGCGGTAGAACTGGAGGACCCCATCCCCCACGAGGGTAAAGGGAGATTAAGAGAGCCCCAAATTCTCTCCTAATCTAAACAACTCTTATCCCCACAGTTTGGAGGCTAAAAACATGGACAATGTTGGGTCACACAGCATGGCTAGCAGCAAGGGAATGTGTGGCTTGCGCCCACCACCGCAGGGAGCTCTGAGTGGGACATGGATTAGCTGCGACGCCTGTGTGGACATGAAGCTAGATCAGGTAGCTATGGCAGAAGCAAGAGACTGAAGTGAGGATGCGGGGGATGGGAGTGGGGTTGGATCCTTGGCATAAGGGGAGCTGTTGGGGAGGCTGGGTGTGAGCAGTAAACGTGAGTTAAAAGTCTGGGGTGCTACTAGATGGATCATTACATTGTTAAAGACTGACTGAAAAGCCATACCAACTGTAGTGACGGAGACCTGAGCCAACCAGTAACGATGTAGTCCCATGCCCACCATACCTGCATACAGCCCCGGAAACCGTGGCGGACAGACACCTTGTCCTCAGTCACACCTCCAATGACAAGAGTCCTCATCTTCAACCCAGGAAGCTGGTTCCCAATCTGCACTGTGCTCTACATGGAGAGAGCAGGGGGAGGTCTCTGGGCACACCTTCCCAATGGGAGAAATGTGCTGGAGATTTAGAGCAGAGGGACACGCACCACCTCCCTAGAGCCTCCAGGGGAAGGCTGACCACGCTTGGCCTGTGGAGAGCAGGTTGACTACATGTGGCACCTTAGGCATGGCATCCAGGGGATCAGTGGGGAAGACATGGGCAACCCTCGTGCCCCGTCCTCGGCATAGAACCAAGAGCCATGCTGAGAGAAGGAGCTGGGTAAACAGGAGGCAGGCAGGGAGTGAGGGCTATGCATTCCCATGATGGGAATCTGGGTCCCAGCTGGCTCCCAACCCCAGCAAGGGCCATCTAAACTCAACAGCTCCGCACTCTCAGAATGTCGTGCAAGACAAGCTGAGACTCTGAGGCCTTGGTAAATCATGAAGCATTCCCTGCGAGCATCTTCTGGCGTGTGCCGTGCTCTCTGACCGAGAACCGCAGAAAGCATTCTGGTTCGGTGAGCATTCTGACATGTGTGTCTGTGTCCTCCAGCCCCTCTGGGTCCTGAGTCTTGTCTAGCTTTATTCACTATACTCATATTTCTGAGAAAAGTGCCTTGGTGCCTGTGTGTGGGTAGAGGCCCGGGGACGAATGATGAGATGCTACTCAAAGCAACTTCACTGAGAGAAAAGCCCTACAAAGGTATCCACAGCACCATGATGGAGACCGAGGTAGACAGAGCCCAACTCTAGACCATAGAAGTCTCCTCATCATATATGGAATGGGAACTCCAAACCCGGGTATGTTGACCAGCATTATTCCAAACTCACAAAGTCCCTGCAGGTCCTGGCATACTGGACATTGTGCTTTTCCATGGGCCGATGAAGGGATTATTCCAAGGAGGGTACAGGCATATACTCACCTGGTCCATCCCATAGTCCAAGGTCATGACTGCCAGGTATTTGATGTCCTTGCCCTCCTTGGCGCTCCTCAGCTCTATGAGCAGGTGATGCCATCCCCCATCAGTTATACGGGACTTGGACAGCTGCATGGATGCCATGTCAGAGGGGCCGTGGGAGACCTCAAATCGGATGTAACTGTTGAGAATCTGTAGGGCAGGGAGAGCCACGCCAACTGACTGTTGTAATCATGGTACAGTACACTGCTACAGTTACAGTGACGTGGAAAACAGCCTGCGGACAGTTAATTACAAAACCATGCCAACACTTAGGACATGGCAACCAGAGTGAAAAATGGATTTAAAATTGAGGAGCCAGGCATGGGGGACACCTGTCATCCCAGAGCCTTAGTTTTGGGTCAGCTTATTCTAAATAGCAAGTTTAGCCTGGGCTACCACAGTGAGACTATTCCAAAAGAGAAAGGAAAACCAAACCAAAACAAAACAAAAAAACAAAGACACAATTTGGCTGGGGACATAGCTCAGTGGTAGATTACTTGTCTGGCAGTGTAAGGCCCTAGCTTTACTCTATAGCAACACACACACACACACACACACACACACACACACACACACACACAAGGGGATGGGAATTAAATACAATTTCAGTATGTTAAGATCTAATCTTGTTTAACAACGTGCATGAAAATCCAGAGTATTGCACCTAGCCCATAACAGTGTTTTAAATTAATGCAGTTAAGGCCAGGCACCATGGTGCCTGCTTTTAGTCCCAGCACTCAGAGGCAGAGGCAGAGCTTCATGAGTTTGAGACCAGCCTAGTCTATACAGTGAAGTCCAGGCAAGCCAAGATGAAACAAAACAAACAAACAAACCAAAACAAAACTGAAAAAATAAGAAAAAATAAAGAAGAAAGGAAGGAAGAAAAGAAATTAATGTAGCTGGAGGTAGGGGGATGCCAAGATGGCTCAGGAGGGAAGGGCACTTGCTGCCAAGCCCAATGATCTGACTTAGATCCCCGGGACCCACAGGATGGAAATCGAGAACTGACTCTCACAAGCTGTCCCCTGGGTCACACAAGCACACATATAATTAAATGAATAGATACATAAATGTAAAAATTTAAATTAGTGCAGCTGGGTCAATGCCCAGGTATATTTTTTTTTGACTTGACAGAATACTGGGTGAGTCGGACCATCCTCCTTCCGTGAGGTGGGACATTTGTGTGAAGCTCTAAGTGACACAGCAAGAGTTCCAGGGACAAAGGCCATGGGGAAGGAACCTGCAGCTCTGCTCCCCCTCCCCAGGGCTACCATCTAGTTCTGAAGACTCAAACTTTAGCAAGAGCTGAAGAGGATCCTGCAGCCCCATGGGATAAAGACCACAATCCCAATTCCAGCAAGGCTGGGTAGGCCGACATCTTCAAAGCTTTGCACTGGGATGCCGAAAGGCATTTTAGTAAACAAGAAACAGCAGATCTTGTAGGAATAGATGCCTGGCTTTGACTCTCTTGGCTCTATGACTACTTCCCTCGGTCGCTGCCTACCTCAAACAAGGTGACCACGATACCAGTTCTCTCTAGATTTTCAGTACAATGCCTAGCACTCAATAAAAATATCCCAAAATACAAGGACACCATAGCATGCCTAAAACTCAAGGGTAGAACAGACCAGACCCAGGAATAGGAATAGGGAGGGCAAAATTGTTAGACCCAGACTTGAGTGGCCATGAGAACCACAGACAGACTTGGAGACTAGGGGACTCTTTTTTCTGGCTGTTAGCATATAACATTCCAGAAGAATCAAGCCACCATATTTAAATACATGGAAGGAAAAAGAAGAATGCAAGGATGTGACTTATGTAAGCTGTTGACTGTTCCATTAAAGATGAGACTCAAGATTTAAAAGCCACACACCATGACACACCTAAAATTAAAGTTATAGAAAATTCTGATAGTAAAAGGACAGGCACAGCCGGGCGGTGGTGGCACACGCCTTTAATCCCAGAACTTGGAAAGCAGAGACAGGTGGATTTCTGAGTTTGAGGCCAGCCTGGTCTAAAAAGTCAGTTCCAGGACAGCCAGGGCTACACAGAGAAACTGTCTCAAAAAACCAAACCAAAAGAATGGACAGAGACCCTATTGGAAGAAGTGCTGGTTTAGCTACATTAGTAGACAGAGCATCTTTAAGACGAACATCATCACTAGAAAGGGGCTCATAATTACAACAGCTAGTCGTCATAATGAGACATAATGACATTAGCCAGGAAAGAGAAGGAGCCGGGCATTGAAGTCCAGAATCAGATTGCCACAATGACAGACAGCATAGTATTTTTAGAGGTTTTTTGTTTTTTGTTTTCTGCTTTATTTTAGTTTGGTTTGGTTTGGGGCTTTGTTTGTTTGGTTGTTCTTTTTTTTTTTAAGATTTATTTATTTTATGTATATGAGTACACACTGTAGCTGTACAGATGGTTGCGAGCCTTCATCTGGTTGTTGGGAATTGACTTTAGGACCTCTGCTTGCTCTGGCCCAAAGTACACAGTAGCTGTCTTCTGACGCACCAGAAGAGGGCATCAGATCTCATTATGGGTGGTTGTGAGCCACCATGTGGCTGCTGGGATTTGAACTCAGGACCTTCAGAAGAGCAGTCAGTGCTCTTACCCGCTGAGCCATCTCACCAGTCCTGTTTGGTTGTTCTGTTTCTAAGACAAGGTCTACACAGCCCAGGCTGTCTTCCAACTTCCTAAGTAAGTCCAGGATGGCCTTGAGTTTCTCATCCTTCAGTCTCTATTTCCTAAAATCTGAGATTACAGGCATGGGACATTACACCAGGTTTACACAATGCTGAGAGTGCAACCCAGGGCTCTGTATACACAAGGCCATCTACCCACTGAGCTACTCCTCCAGCCCCTGACACAGTCTGGGGCTGTGTCAACACGACTGATGCCACTGTCTCAGCACTGTGCATCTCCTTGCTTAACAACGGCAGAGAACACATTCTTTTCAAAGTATACACAGAATGTTGACGAAGGCTGGTTGAATCCAGGCTTTCAAGCAAGTCTCAACACATTTCTCCAAGGGCTGAAACTCATGGGGCCCAAGTTGTGTGGCCTCCAACCACCTTAGAAACAATACCAAAAGGTTTCAGTACAAAGTGTCTTGTGCTGGCTAACTCGAGGTACTCCACAGGCCCTGGGGGGAAGCCCTGACAGTAAGAACTAATGTTGATACTGACGCATCTTGACTTTGGTCTCCGTCAATAGCTGATTTTGGAAGGTAATTTTCGCCATTTTACATATTGCTTCCTGGGCTACTCTCTCTTACTGGCTTTGCTAGCCCCCTTACCCCCAAATAAGAGATCAAAAAGGAAATTGAAAATGCCGTGTGTCTGCAACAAAAGGAGAGGCTGTGAATAAACCCCAGGACAGGGCCAGGAGCAGCCACCCATCTTGGACTGTTATATGATTCAAGACGGATGTCAATAACAGTATGATTATTCTGCTTGATGATACAGCTGGATTTGGGCTGCCTGACAGCAATTAGCCAAATTGTCTGGGCTTTGGACTGCCACAAGATGGGGACACTCCAATTGCTGTATCGCAGCTCTCTCTTAATAGTCAGGATGCCACAAGCTGAACATGTCACATAAACCACACACCCCCAACCCCCACAATTCCTGAGATCCCTGTTAGACCAGCCTCTGCATATCATAATGAGGGGGTCTCTTGGGTTGCCCGTGAGTTTTACAGGACCCCTAAAGACCCTCCTTGGTGTACCCAGTCTTTAATTCTGTGGATAAGCTACCAAGGTTAGTCAGGGCTAACCTGGCTGAACAGAGCCTTTTTTCCTCCAAGTACACTAATGACAGCCTGTAGGCGCCTGTCATCACCTGAATCAAAACATCCAATTTAATATGTTCCGACAGAGAAACACCCACAGAGAAATACCATCCCCAGGCAGGACAGTGCTTCCAAGTTCAGGCCAAAGTGAGCTCTGGGCAGCTGGGAAACTTGTGAAATTATAGCTAATGAGGAAAGAATTTGCCACGAACACCAGCACCCCCAACCTCTAGGGCTGTGACCCCAGGTAAGTGGGAAGCCATAGGCCAGAGGCTGGCTTCTGTCTGGGTTGACGGCCCCACCCTCCAGCCAGTGCAAGCAAATCTTTCCAAGGGCCCTGTGACCTCTGGCAGATGGCTGGGAGAGGGGAGGGCTCTGGGCATCCCTGTCTCCTCCCACTCTCTGAGCTGAGCCCTGCTGAAGGGTTCTCTGGCTGACCCAGGATCCATGGGGCCTAGATTATACAAAGCCTCTAGCTTCAATTTCCCTCATGTGAAATGGAAGCTTGGTGCAGACACTCCTTAGGGCCCACCTCTCCTCTAACTATCTCCGACTCCACTCCAACTGCCTGACTGGGATGAAGAATAAGAATCCAGGGCCCAAGAAGTGGAAGAAACAAGCTATGGCTCAATGAGGACATGGGGACAGCAGGGGCCATGCGAGTTCCAGGAGCCTCTGCCCTTAGAGCTTAGGACAGAAGTACTTACTATAGGTTTCACATGTCTATGTGGCCAGATTCCTTAGGGAGAGAAGAGACATATAGCAGAGGCTGTGCTGAAGGAGAGAATGGAGGAGGAGACAGAGGATGACCTATGGAAAGGAAGTCTACGGGTACCAGGGCCTGTTACATGCACTCACATACATACAGACACACAGAGACATGCATGCACTCATGCATAAACATACATCCACATGAGCACATACACACAAACATACATCCACATATGGGCATGCATGCACTCACAGACATACACAAATGTGCACACAAACATATACACAGTCACGAACACATGCAAACACAGATACGTGCATAAAGACATGCACAGATGTACAGAGATGCTCGCGCACACATGCTCAGACACATTCACATACGTAGGCAGACACGAGCACACAGAGAGACATAGGCACCCATGCATGTGCTTACATATACAATCTTTGGAAAAGCCTGGAAGAAAGAAAAATACTTAGTTACTAATTCCTCCAGATTTGAGACCAAATCCCTGCTAGGGCATGATTCCTCTAAGTGACCATTGGCAATGACCCCCTGGGCCTCCTGCCTATCGGGATGGTATTAAGTCCAAGGAAAGCAAAAAATGGAGAATTCTGACCCGGCCCAGGAATCATGGGCCATGGTTTATACAGGAAAATCTGTTCGGTCAGTGAACGTCAGGGATACAAGAGCAGAGGAGGAGTTGTGGGCTTGGTGGGACCTCCTGGCCAAGCACGGATTCCCAGACAGTGGGCTCATCCTGAGTACCTCAGAACCTCAGGGTGAGCATAGGCCAAGGGCTCTCTCTACTGCACAGGCAGTGGAGGGCTGAAAGCAAGGGCAGCTCCGTTAGAGAGCACTGGATGAACCCCACCAAGGAGCACCCTTCCTCGGCACCTCTGGCTCCAACGACCTAGCAGAAACCGTCAGTCATGTAAGAGCTACGCAAATGTGTGGATGGAGTGTATCAAAACCACTTTCAGAAGTGTCCCGGTACTCTGACTTCAAGTTCCAAACAAGCCGAATGGTAAAGAGGTAAAAATAAAGAAAACACACACATGGCATGAAGTGATGGGGTCCTCAAGAGCCCTCTAGGCAGGGATGTACAAACCTGGAGTATGGCAGCGCTCGGGTTTAATATGGGGGTAAGGGCTTGCGGTTTGAACTGATGGAAGCTCACCCCTCAAGCCTGCTGCAGCCCTTTGCCCTCACTCTGAAAGGCTGTGAATTAAGCCAGGAAAAACAAAAACAAAAACAGCCAAATTCCAGGCTGGCAGACCAGAGCTGTTGTCTAGGGCAAGTTACACGGAGTCAGCAGCTCCGAAGTTATGTGTTCCATTCTGTGACTGCAGTGACAGAAAGTGGGTGCTGGAAAGGAAGCCCACAGGAGCCCATAGTTATGCATGAACTCTGTATCCCCTGTCCTGAATGGCACAATGGCACTGCACCTTGGGACACCCATATTTCCCTTCTGCGTTCTCTCTGTCCACTATAGGGCAAGCATAGGAGGAGGGAGGTGAGTAGTGGATGCCCTTCATAGGCAGCCTGGGAAACCCCTTGTGTCTGGTTCTCTTTCTAGGGCACCCGTCTGCTCTGCAGGTGCCTGTGTGGCTTACAGACACTCACCTGGAGATGGAGCCTGGAAGACGTGCCAGCTGTGGCTTCCATCAGCACACCATCCTCCTTCCGGGTCCGGAACATGAGCCCCAGGTACCAAGGCACAGAGATGGTGATGTCGAGGTCACTCCATGACACGACGCTCTCCCCAGTGAACCGCTGAGGGTGTGGCATAGCTGCAGATACAGACCAGGACCTCAGGTACCTCCCAAAATTAGGCAGAGTGCATCCTCTCAGCTGCCAGCCAGGTGAGAAAGGAGTCTTTCATTCTAAAACGCTCGCTTCAGACCTGTATCTGTGCTCAGTGCTACCCTAAGAACTCAGCCATGGACTCTGCAAATGCCTACCATGGTTTCTGGGTAGCTCGCTGGGTAAAGAAGCCCCAAGGGTTACCACACACATTCAAAAGTGTGGCAAGGACCTCCTGTGCCCCTTAAATGGATATATGACAGTCAAGGGGTGAGCTGTGGTGCTTGGGACATCCAGCAGGTTCAGCTTTTGGGAGGGTGGGTGGGTTGCACCATTCCCTAGGCAGGGGATCATGGCTTATATAAGACTGAATAAAGATCAGGGCCCTAGCATGAATGCATGCATTGCTCTCTGCTCTTGACTATGTGACTATGTGATGTCTCCATTCTCTCCCAAGCTCTGCTACTATGGCAACCCTGTTAAGTCATGAGACAGACTTTCTGTGATCTGGACTCGTGAGCCAAATAAACCCTTTATCTCTTAAGTTGCTTTTTGTCATAGTTTTTTTTTTTAAGATTTATTTACTTATTATTTATATAGTGTTCTGCCTGCATGTGTGCCTGCACTAGAGAAGAGGGCACTAGATCCAATTACAGATGGTTATGAGCTACCATGTGGTGGCTGGGAATTGAACTCAGGTCCTCTGGAAGAGCAGTCAGTGCTCTGAACCTCTGAGCCATCTCTCCAGCCTCTCATCATGGTGTTTTAAGGCAGCAACAGGGAAGAAACTAAGACGCCACTCAAACCTTGCAGCATCTCCCTGTGATGGGCAGGAGGTTGTTCATGCTCATCACTAGGCCCAAGCAGCAGCAACTGTCAGGGGTAGACCTAGACCTCCACCGGGCTCAGCCACCTTGCTCTTCTGACCTTCATGGTTACCTGCCTTTATAGCCTAGTAAGCTAACCCCAGGTCCTGGACCTCTCTCCCTGCTTCTCCCAGTCTGCTGTGTGTTCCTTCTCCCCTCTGGCAGTCTAGGGAGGGATAGACAAATCCTTACCTTGTTCACAGTTCTTTCCACCAAAGCGGAGTGGGCACTCACATAAGTATGTGTTCCACCTGTTCACACAGGTGCCCCCATTCTGGCATGAGGTCCCATCGCAGAAATTCTTCTGAGAAGCACAGCCTGCAGGGCAGAGGGTATAGCCTGACTTTGATCAGAACACCACAGGCGGCTCCGCTTAGGGACCTCTACCATTCCCCACGATGACCCATGTTTGAATGCAAGCAGCTGGAGACGGCTAGCCAGGAACCTGATGGCCATGGTGAGAACCCCAGGCTAGAGTGTGTGGAATTCTCAGTTTCACCCATATTTGAGGCTTAGGGTTTCCATGCCATCTCAGGGTCTGATCTGACCACCTGGTGACCAGTTCAAGGCCTTAGGATTGTGTGCCCAGGCAAGCCCTCAAAGTTCCAACATCAGGAACACAGCAAACTGTAGGCCGTGGCCATGCCAACCAAGTCAAGCTCTCTACCCATTCCCACGAGGCCCTCACCCACAGGTAGGTATATTTCAAGAACTCTCTGGGAGGTAGAAAGAGCCCTTCTGTTCCTGGAGTGACCACAAATGTCCTGTGGGAACCAAGCTAGCCCTCTACCCCCAGGGCTGTGCCTACCTGCCCTGGTGCCATTGTTGGCGATAAATGCAGCCATGTCCACAATCCGGCCATCGATGGACAGGTTTCGCATGCATCCCACAAACTGCCGGCTATGCACAGGGAAGTCTTCTGGCAGGTTGGGGACACCACCCAGAAGCAGAGGACCAGTCAGATCCAGTGACCTGGGAAGGCAAAGCCATCTTCTGTGATATCAGGCCTGGCATTGCTGTAAAGCCACTGTGATTCTGCTGCTGGAGGCCCCAGTCACAGAGAAGGTACAAGCCTAAGGCGGACAACTAGAGGTGAGGGCAGGAGTCAACTCACTTCGGGTTCTGAAAGGTACCCACTGGGGGCACCTCACAGTATCTCTGAACCTCAATTTCCTTACACTTCCAGCATTTCCCAGCAAATGGAGGTTTGGGGGTAAATGAGGACCGCTACTGAGTTCTGCTCTGCAGAGGGGAGCATCCCACAGTCTCTTGGCTCTCTAGGGAGACAGTGGGATTACAGCAGAACTCTACCTCCAGCAGGGGGCAGCTGAGGTCCCAGGCAGGGCTCAAGACCCAAGACACAGTCCACCAAGAAAGTTAAAGGAAGTTAAGTGAGGATGCAGGAAGGGTGTGACCTCATCAGGTTCACCTGAACATGACCTTCAAAGTGGGATCAAGCTGCAGGGCTAGGGGCAGTGGCAGAGCCTGTAATCCTACCCTTAAGGATACCGAGGCTGGGGAATTAGAAGTCGGAGGGCAGCCTGGACTATAGAGGGAGACATTGTCTCAAAGCAAAAATCAAAACATCCCACCCACCAACCGTCAGCCAGGACACAGCAGGAGCCGGTTCTCAACTTTTGAAGTTTGTGTTACCAAAAGAAAATAAAGCAAGACCAGCCCTGCATGTGGGTGATTCAATTTCTTTGTCCTTGGTTCAAACGATCCTTGAGAGACTCCCCAAAACCAGCAAGGACAGCCCAGTCCCTTCCACCTCATGTAATGCCAGAGCTCAGGGAGCAGCAATCCAGGGAGACAAGGCAAGAATGACAAGTGGTTCAGACTGACTTCCCTTCTGAAAGGTACCCGCTGCTTAGCCCAGGCTGGCCTCAAATTCACGATGTTGACCAGGCTATGAAGAATCTCAATATGTGCGCCTCAGCCTCCCAAGTGTTAGGATTATTAGTATGCCCTGCCACACCTGGCTCGACAGGTACTTCTAAGGGAATTATTCTGGCGGATTTTGTGGTCTGAGGGAAGATGCTTATCCACAGGGAGAGAGTCGGATACCAGCCTAGACAGAGGATACCAAGGTACTCTGCAGTGGCCTGGCAAGGGCGGCCTGTGTCTCGAGTCTATTGGCCTGAGTAGTTGTGGACATCCTGTGTCGCCCTTCCAGGAATCTTACTTCTTGGAGCCGCTCTGAGTGCCCTGGGCAGCGCAGCTGTAGTTCCCAACGTAACTTCCAAAGTGCACGGCCACAGCTGCGTCACAGTTATCCACAGTCACCACAGCCACCTTCTCTCCAGATGGCCCATGGGGCAGGCCCAGGTGGCCAATGTTGGGCTGTGGGGGCAGAAAGAATAGAATTGATCAGCTCTGTCTCTCCTTGCCCTGGGTGGCCGTCCCAGCTCTGCAGACGAGGCATGTGCATGAAGCATGAGATACCCCAGCTCCCAACCTGCTATGTGGGGTGCAGGGCATCTTCCCCGAACATGGGGCCATCTCAGAACCTCAGAGACGTTGCCGAAAATAGGGCTAGGGCAGTAAAGTTAAGGCAAACCCTAGAGAGTGTGGGGGTCTGAGGCAAGGTGACTGGGGCCCACACCTAGACCCTCCCTAGAAAGTTAGCTTGTAAATACATTTTTATATTTGCTAGGAATAAAAGCCCAGGACTACAGAAAACCACGTGACCGTAGAACTAAATCTTCGAGGCCCGTAGCCGTCCAAGTCCAATCCAAGTCCAGTTGTCTAGGCCAAGAGGAGGAGACTGACTAAGTCACGGAGTTGCTAGTTCTTCCTTACGGTGGCCTTCAGATCCAGCCATGTCATTACCTAGGACCTCTTTTTGCCCCTTGCTGAACCCTGGGTTCAGGTTGCAACTTTCTGGCTCCAATATGGAGACCTGTTTCCCAGCCATCAAAGCTGGAGTCTGAGCATACCAAGTACCCGCCGTACTGAGTGCAATGCTGACCTCACCCTCAAGTTATCTTCATTCCGAGCTGAAGAGATGGCTCAGTGATTAAGAGCAACTCACTGTTCTTCTGAAAGTCCCGAGTTCAAATCCCAGCACTCACATGGCAGCTCACACCTGTCTAACGCTGTCTTCTGGTGTACATGGAAAGTACCCATATGCATAAGATATAGAAATAAACCTAAACAAATTATTTTCATTCCTTCATTGGCCTGAGGTTGCCTCTTCTATGTTTCCAGGCTAGACCCACTTTACAGGAATCTCTCAGCCTTGGCCCGGCTTGACCTCTCACCTCTTCAAGCCATGGCTCCCACCCAGGGACGGCAGTGAAACCTCCCCCTGTTGGGGAGGCTGCAGCTGCCACCCAGAAATGGCTTCTTTTCCTGTCAGGCCTTTGTGGTGGCAGGCTCTTGGTGGGCTCTCTTGAGACACCAAGTATCTACCCATATAACCTCTGAAATCTTTCTAGGAATAGACAAGGAGCCAACTGCACTGTCCATATTAGACAAAAGGTATAAAGGTCTTGAGTTTTAGAATTTGGCAAACAGCCAGAGGCTGGCAGGCTGTGCTGACATGGGTAACTGAATTTCCTTTCTGCCTACATATCAGGGTACCAAAGCCTGTGTCCCTAGGTGCTGTGACCATTAACACAGGGTGGTGTCATCAGACCTTACAATTGGCACACTAGATATAAGACTCCTTCCCCCATGAAGAGCCTGACAACAGTTCTCCTCAGCACCCCCCCCCAAAAAAACCAATAGGCCTAGACGGGTATACCGGCACTTCTACAGTCTTAGAACTCAAGAGGCTGAGACTGGAGGATCACTTAAGTTTGAGAGTTCCAGGCCAGCCTGGGCAACATAGCAAGACCACACCTCAAAACAAACAAACAAACAACAAACCAAATCAATGGGCCCAATGCAGCCTCTAGCTGTAACAGTGCAGGGGCTGCTTGTGTTAACATGTTTCTTTATACTACTGGAAATAGCTATAAAGACAGAGACTATAATTAAATCACCCTAATGCCTTTTAACAGGGAACGACTGTGTAGCTCATTCAAAATGAAACCTCAGGATTCTCATAGGAGTGAGGCACCTGTTTGGTGTAGGCGCTGCGCTGGAAGGTAGGTAGGTCGTGGAGTGCTGGCAACAGGAGCCCAACCAACCGTCTGAGGTGTATGACCCGGGGTGCATCTACTCAGGCCACATCCCCTGAAGTACCATAGTGGGTGACTTTGCCACGTAGTCACCTCATTGTGAGCCCCCCACTCTGCCTCCTCCAACCATCTGCCCTAAACAAGCTCATGGGAGTAGTTTCTCTGGGTATAAGGTAGGATTTAAGATTAAAATACCTGGGCTGACCGCATAATTTGTTTGCCACGCAAGCATGAGGACCTAGGTTCAGATCCTCAGGACCTACGTATCAGCTCAGTGTGGGTGGGTGTGCCTAGAATTCCAACACTGGGTGAGGGGTGGGGGAGACGGATTCACAGAACTAGCCAGCCAGCCTAGCTGATCAGTGGGTTCCAAGTTCAGTGCAAAAAATGAACAAACAAACAAACAAAAAACCACTAAGGTAGGAAGTAAATGAGGAAAATATTTGATGATGACCTCTGACCCCCATAAAATGCAAGTGCACCTGTATATATCTGAGCCTTCAAAATCCTAACGCATGAACCCATACATACAAAAATACACACACAGATACACTCACATAGATACACAGGCACACACACACACACACACTTGTGGTGGTTTGAATGAAGCTGGCCCCTATAGGGTCATATGGAGGGGCACTATTAGGAGGTGTGGCCTTGTTGGAGGAAGTGTGTCACTGGAGGTGGGCTTGGAGGCCCAGTGTCACTCTCTTTTTGCTGCCTGCCAATCAGGGTGTAGAACTCTCAGCTACCTCTCTCCAGCACCATGTCTGCCTCCATGCTGCCATGCTCCCCCCCCCC
>JADRCC010571021.1:0-17033 GCA_019843855.1 Hylomyscus alleni
GAGGTTGGACAGAGTGGCAAGGGTCTTAATTCGTGGAGGAATTTGGCTTAATTCTATGCACAGTCTTGGTCCGACTCCCTTGCTGTCATCACCCTCGATGCTGTGGGAAAAATAGATGATGCAGGAGCAAGAAGGAAGCAAGAGCACTGGTTGGGAAAGCTGCAGATTGACCGGGCAGAGGGGAGAGGGCTCGGACTATAATGGCAGAGCAGGAGAGATGATCACCATCGAGTGACTCGGAATCCCTACCTCCCAGTCCTGTGCACTTAACCCCTTTCCTTTTGTCCCTGAGAGCCAGAACTCCATTTTTAGCATTTGGTAACGTCTATAACCTTGGGTGACATCCTTTTGCTGGGAACAGAGGACATGATACTTCAAGACACCTAGGACCTTGATATGAACCCCTGCCAAGCTCCTAGCACTTGGGTGTAGTAATTCCAAACCATCAGCGTGCCTTGCTCCCTAAGTGCTTCTTTCTGACTAGGGGGACTTTGAAATGATAAGGGTTTTCTCATTCTTAGAGAATTTCACATACATATAATGTGTTTGGATTATAATTGCCCCTCACACCCCCTTCGACTCCACCCAGACCCACCACATCTCCCAACATGATGGATGTCCACTTTCCATAATCTACTGAGCCTCACCAGTGCCTTCCACTTGTGTATTGCTGTGGGGTCATTTCCTGGTGCATAGGTAATTTCTCAGGGGCCACTTTATCATTTTATCTTATTAGCCTTCAGCTGCCAAAGCTCCTCAGTTGGGATTGGGACTTTGTGAGGCCCGCCCTCATCTATGCTGAACTTTTGACTGGCCTGATCTTGCACAATTCTCCTGGAGGCAACTAGAGCTGTGGAGAGGGAAACAGCCCAGGCATGTCTGGAAGACCCCGTTTGGCAGGAGTCCTTCTAGACCTTCGTTCTCACAACCCTTCCATCTCCTTTTCTGCAAGGTTCCTTGAACTCTGTGAAGAGCGGTGTGATGAAGATGACCATTTAGGCTTAAGTACAGTTCCTCATTTTCCACAGTCTGGCCAGATGTGAGTCTGTGTATTGATCACAGCCCGTTGTAAGATGAAGCTTCTCTGATACAGGTTGTGAGCTTCATTAATTAGAAGGCAATTTGACAGTATATCCATTTAACAAAATGGTAGCAGTGGGTTCTTTCCTGAGTTCTATGACTTTCCCAGGTATAGGTTCTTTGCCAAATCTACAGGGCCAGGCATGAGTCTTGTCCTGTGGTGTGGGCCTTAAATTCAATTATAAGGCAGTTGTTCACTGAAGTGGATCAGTAAGTTCCGACTAGCGGCCTGCAGTGGCCCACGCATGCGCAGCAGGTGTTTCCACATTCACTAACCCTGGAATCTGCCTGACGCCCAGAGGCGAACAAAGACAGAGCGTGTGGCTGGGGCAGCTAGTCAACGGGCGGGACAAACTTTTGGGGACGAAGGGGAGATAAGCAGAGGGTACATAGGCACCAATCATTATTTCATTAAAAATTCTGCTTCTGCTTCTGACCTGGCTCCCGGGATCTGTATTGTCGATTCCTGTCCCTTCTTACTCCCTACCCTCAAGGATTGTCTCAGGGGCTGATGGCTAGGGCAACAGGTCACCCTATAACATTAATGCCACTATTGCACCCAAAGGCTTATCTTACAAGAATACTATTATAGATCACAAGGCTCACACCTGGGTATGCCTGTTGGTGACTCCCTCGGCAGCCTCTGTGGCACCACAGGTACCATGAAAGCTAGTCAAAAAGAAAGAAACTAGGGTCAGGACCTGCTTGACTTCTCCATGCCCTGTGAGTCAAGTGTAGGGTGTCTTCAGCCATAGAGTCTTACCATTTAGCTATGATGGGTAGCGGAGAGCAAATGACAATAGCCTGTGTTGTTTATCAGGGTTCTGTGGGATCTCTCTGACCAACAGCTTGAAGGGTAGTATCCTGCACCTGCCACTGAGGTTTTTGCTTGATAACTATGGTTTCTGGGAGGAACATTATTCCCCTATTTAGGTAACTCCATTTAAACTTTTATGAACAGAACAAAGAAGCAAATAAATAAAACGAAGCCTCTAAAACAATATATTTCCATATGGCTGTTTCAGACATCTTTAGTGTTCGTCATTCCTCCTGTCTTAGTTAGGATTACTATTGCTGTGATGAGACACCACCACCAAGAGCAAACTGGAGAGCAAAATATTTATTTGGCTTATACTTTCACCCATCATTGGAGGAAGTCAGGAATGGAACTCAAGCAGGGCAGAAACGAGGCAGGAGCTGATCCGAGGCCATGGAGAAATACTGCTTATTGGCTTCTTCTGCATGGCCTGCTCAACCTGCTTTCTTATAGAACCCAGGACCACTAGCCCAGGCAGGACCCCACTCAGAATGGGCTGGGCCCTTCCCCATCAAACACTAATTAGGAAAATGCTCAACACGCTTGCTTACAATCTTATCGGAGGCATTTTCTCAGTTGGGGTTCTGCAATTTCAGATGCCTCTAGCCTGTGTCAAGTTGATATAAGATTAGCCAGCACGCCTCCCTAGCCCTCCTTCTCTTTACCCTTCTAACCTAAGGGCCACTTAAACCTTTCTCTCTAGAATCTTCTTTCATTCCCCTACCACCTGTCCCCTGCGATCCACCCTCCTTTAAAACCCTACTTCTCACCCTGCCAGGGCCTGTTCCTAGTTTCCTGGTTTCTACAGTTACTCCAAATTAATCATACATATCTAAAAATTCTAAGCTAGCCTCCACATATGACAGGGAGCATGTGATACTTATATTTCTAGGACTGGGTGACTTTACTCAATGATTTTCCTAATTCCATCTATTTTACCTGAAAATCTAATATTCTCCTCTGTCTTTTTCACTGACTAGAATTTCCTTGTATATATGTCCAGCATTTCCATTATCCATTTGTCCATCAGTTGATAGACATCTAGGAGCCCGTGTCCTCCTAGCTGTCGTGGATAGAGCAACAGTGAACATGGGTGGTGATCAGCTATCTCTATAGTAGGATGCAGGATCCTTTGAACAGATACCAAGGAGTGGTATGGCTGTGTCATTTAATAACTCTGCTTATAGTTCTTGAGGAACTTCTATATCAGTGATCCCCAACTTTCTTAATGTTGCAGTCCTTTAATACAGTTCCTCATGTTTTTTTGTTCCTACTTAATAACTGTAACTTGGCTGCTGTTATGAACTTAGGCTCCTATGTTCTGTTGTTCTTAGATGACTCCAAGAAAGGGATGTCCAACCCCCAAAGGGATTGAGAACCACTGCTCTACACTGATTTTTTTTTTAAATAGTGGCTATATCAATTTACAGTCCCACTAATGGTGAATACGAGTTCCTCTTTCATCACAACCTCACAGCAATTGTTGTCATTTGTTTTCTGAACCCTAGCCATTCTGACTGTGGCAAGAAAAAAAATCTCAAAGTAAATTTGCTTTTCTCAAATGGCGAAGGGTGTTGCAACACTTAAAAAAATGTTTTAATCACTTGTACGTCTTCCTTTGAGACTTCTCTATTCTAGTCCAATTTTTAAAAGTTGGATTGTTGCCTTTCTGTGTTTAGTTTTTTGAATTCTTTGAATATTTTAACCATCAATCCTCTGTCAGATGTATAGCTGAGGATTTGTTCCCATACTATTGGATACCTTTTTTATTAGGCCTGTGGTTTTCTCTACTATACAGAGGCCTTTGAGTTTCACAAGGCTAACAGGAGGGACTCCTCAGGGAGCAATACAGAAGAAAGGGAGAGAGAGAGCAGCTTCTTGTACCAACCAGTACAGCACTTGAGTTCCACAAAGGCCAGGGATAAAATTCTGCCACTAGCTCAGGTAATCTTGGAAGTGGTTTGTTTCTCAGAGCCTCAGGGTAAGAGTCCCATCAAGCTGATGCCTTGATCTCAATCCTATGAGACCCTAAGTAGAGAGCCGATGGAGCCTATTGGGACTTCTGGTCTACCGAAGCATGTGGTAAGAGTCCCTGAGTGCTGTTGTATTGGGATCACCTTATCCACAGCAACACAAACATGCCTCTGTTTCCTTATGAGTCAGCTGCAGCCATGATCCCTCTTGGCTTCTGATTCACTAGGGAGCAAACAGGTATCAAGTTCTTAAGCTTTCTCACAGGGTTCCTGGGCTTTTCTGTTTCTGCCACTGCTAACATCTCCCTTTCTGACCTCGTGGATGGCCCTGCTCCCTCTTTCTAGCTCTCAGGACTCGTGAGTTCCAGTTCCCATCTCTTTTGTTTCCTTGAGCAGCTCATAATCCACATGGCTTAGATAAGCACCAGTCTATACAGTCAGTGGCACCTTTATTTTTCTTGGGCTCAGCATCTCCCCTGAAGTCAGAGCCAAATATTTGGCTTCATTTGGACATTTTGCTGAGGAACATCTAGGTACTTCTAGGCATTCTACAAACTTCTGATTTTATTCCCTGAACATCTAAGAACTGTTTTTCCCACTATCCCAGCCAAAGCTCAAATTTAGGTTATCTTGTGTTTGACTTATACAATCAGAATAACTTCAAATGTTGGAACTATTGGCCTTGACATTTTATTCCTATTATTACCTTTATAATTGTCTCTTTCCTCAAATAAAGCCATCTGAGTAATGTGTGGGACCTAGTACAAACCAAAATTGTGAGGACCTTTTTCAGAATGTATTAAGAAGTTCAAGATGGCAACTGTAGCCCATTAATCCAAGCATGAGTCCTTTCTGAGTACAAGGCTACAGGGTGCACTCCACAGTGCTGAATGTGGCTCAGGGGACATTCCTAAACTATGGAATTTAACTTTGTGATTCCTTACCTCATACTACCCTACTGGCCAGGGAGCCTGTTTGGAATTGAAGGAAATCCCAATCTGGATCTAATGAAATCGAGATATCATTTGTAAATGATGACATTCTGGGAAGCTAGTGGCTTAGCTCCTAGGCCTAAGAGAAACTGAAAAGCCAAAAGCTTGGGATACTCATTTTTCCCAATTGAGCCAAGATGCACCCTTGGGACAAGTAGCCATTGCACGCTTACCTTAATGTAGTCATAGGGACAGGGCACTTCAGGATGGTCTTCAATGTCAAAAATGTCCTCAAACTGCAGGCTGACCATGAAGCCCTCCTCCAGGTCAATGGTATAGGAACATTCTGAGCTCTTGGGGTAAGGGTTGGGGTAGTCGGGGCTGGTGATTGTTCCTGTCCTCTGGGTAAAGAGATTACCACTGCATTCCACTGTGGAAAACACAACAGAGAAATGATACACCATTGACAGACACACACACACACACACAGAGAGACAGACAGACAGACAGACAGACAGACAGACACACACACACACACACACACACACACACACACACACACCTTGCTTCTCTGCCACTGTGTAATCTTTTCGGTCTTCCCAGGAGGCAGGCAGAGAAGCAATTCCCATTTTACTGAGACCCTGAATCTCAGGGAAGGTAATGGCTCATTCACCATCACCTGTGGAAAAACTTGCAGTCAAGACTCCATCACGGGCTTTCTAAGTCTCTCTCCAGATAGGCTTACTATAGATGATGAACCTTGCCATGGAATCATCTGGCAGGGGCAGGCAGCCACTCTGAGTACAGTTTTGAGATGAAGTGATCAGGTGCTGTGCCTGGACCTCTTTGAGTCTTGCTTCCTCCTCTGCCCATATTTCTTTCGGATTTCTGCTCAAAGTCACCCTTGGTCCTTATCTAAGAAAAGTCCTTCCCACTCCCCATTCCCTTCTTCCCCTACACCCTCAAGGCCCAGCCCCTGCCTTTCTCTGGTTGGTTGCATAGCTCTACTCTCTCAGACATCATGTCATACATTCTTTTCCTGACTCTTTGTCCGTACTTAACTGAGTTTTCTGAACCACGGGCTTCTTCTTTTTTCCTGTTATCCTGGGAGCCTGTTCGTGACTTAGCCCACTCCCGGCTTCTGAACCTTGGTCCTTTGGGCTGGCCCTTCCCAGGCCTGGCATGTCGTGCTTTGTAAGCCTTTGTTCATTCAGTTCATTTTTGCAAATGAAGAAACAGTAGCCCAGAAGGGCAACTATGACTAATGTAAAATTTCAACAAGAATTGCAAAAATGAGGTCACTTGAATCTCCATCTGTTTTCACTTTCTACCTCAAACATCCTCATGTGGAAGTGTCACCCTCCTGAGGGTTAGAAATGGTTCCTGGGAAACCTTACTCTCCTTTTTCTCTGTGCACAGATAGATATGTGGCTCATAAGCATAGACCACATATCTATAGGATTTTTTTTTCAAAGGTTCTTGGGGTCAGGATGAAAAAAAAAAGTTAGAATCCTTGACCTTGAGCTTTCATAATTCTCTCTGTGAAAATTCCTTTTCGAAGCTATGATGATGGGCTTATATAGAAAGTATTCGGCTTTATTCAGCAAGTTTTGAAGGAGGAAGTAAAGAACTCTTATCTGTGGTCTTGGTTCCTTCCAGTGAGCCCTCTCTAAGTGGGCTCACAGGTGCACACCTTACCCAGGGTTGTACACGGGCAATTCCTCTAAATGTTCTAAGTTCTACCACATCTCCGAATCATTTTAGAATCTGTTCTCCCTGTGTTGAGTGATCCTCCATATTCCTTCATGATCCTCACATTCTGTCAAGAGAAGCATTTGTCACTTCTACAGGCCAGCTCAGGTCTGATTCGTCTGTGCCCATGCTTCCTTCATGTAAGCAAAACGAACAGAGCATTCACTTGTGTCAACACTATTGTGGCTGTTAAACAGCTAGGCTGAGGAATGCTATACATCCCAGCCCCGACCTGAGCTGGCACGGCAGAAGCCATGATGCTAGGAGGTGATACAGCAAGAGAGCGCATGAGCCACGTTCTCGTTCTCGTTGGCTGCCGTTATCATCTTTCCTCCTCTGCCCTTTGGGTCTGTGGTTCTCTCTGTTAGAGAGGGACAGAGGGACTGCTGAAACAAAGGAGACAAAGGAAACTTTGCCTGGGTTTACAGCTCAGAGACAATGGGCTGGATAACCCATGTTTCTCATAACTGGCACAGGTTGGTTACTTGCAATGGGAGAGGGGACAACAACTTGTGGAACAGACTTTCTGCCCAGGAAAGACAGATCAAAGCTCAGAGCTTGTCATATGCTCCTCTGACAGTGGATCCTGGGCTCCTAATGGGGGGTATCAGTACAGCATCTATCTAGATGGTATGTGTATGTATATTTGACTTTTTTTTTTTTTTCAAGACAGGGTTTCTCTGTGTAGCTCTGGCTGTCCTGGAACTCACTCTGTAGACCAGGCTGGCCTCGAACTCAGAAATCCACCTGCCTCCCAAGTGCTGGGATTAAAGGTGTGCGCCACCATGCCCGGCTTTATATTTGACTTCTTAAAAGAATGGTTTTTGTCTTTCTATCTCTGTCTGTCTGTTTCTGCTTCTCTCTTTGTCTTTCTCTGTATGTCTCTCTGTCTCTGTCTGTCTCTATCTGTCTCTCTCTCTCTATCTCTCTCTGTGAGTGTGTGTGTGTGTTTGTGTGTGTGTGTGTGTGTGTGTGTGTGTGTGTGTGTGTAAATGCAGGTGTGCATACCTGGCATATGATACAGAGACCAGAGTTCAGTGTCGTTGTCTTCCTCTTGCTCTCCACCTGAGTTTGAGAGAGGCTCTCTCACCGAACCTAGAGCTCACTGTTTCATTTATATTAGATCAGGAGGCCAGCAAGCTCTTGGGGGTCTACTTGTCTCTGTCCCCCAGAGACATGCATTAATAAGGCCAGCTTCTACATGAGTGCTGAGGTAAATTTTCACACTCTTCCAGCAAGGTCTTTACCCAGTGAGCTGTCTCTCCAGCCATGACTTATTTTAATGGTTTGCAATAAGTATTGTGTCTCGCCTGATCTTATTGGAACATACTGCATACCATGACCCAGCATGGAATTATCCCTAGGTCTTACCTCTGCAGGTCCTGTTGTCTGTGTGGAGGATGTAGCCGAAGCGGCAGGAGCAGTAGTAGCCGCCGATGTAGTTGTGGCAGTAGTGGTCACAGGACAGCTCTTCATCTTCCCTCTCCTTGCACTCATCCACATCTGTGGGGCAGGCAGAGCCTCTTGTCAGTCGCCACATGTGTGATGATTAAGCCATATTTACAAAACAATTAAGGTCACTCATCATTTGGGAAGGGTCACGCTTTTCTTTCATTTGATCCCGTGTAAAAGCCCAGAGGTGGCCGTTGTCTCCATTCATCAAATGAGGTAAGCAGAACACAGAGAAGTCAGACAACTTGCCCAAGATTGCAGAGAGCTAGGTTTGAACCTCACCAGTCTGAGTCTTGGTAAAAGTAATTACCACATCTTGGTTATGATAACTGATAATTACTACACCACGCCATCATCTTTATCATATGGATAGAAAACTCCTTGTGGGGGTGGAGGGGGATGGTTCTTGCAGAACTTGGCTCACCACCACACCTCCATCCCCTCTGTCCCTCATATAGATTGAGTCCTATTCTAGAGGTCTGAACATCCCTTTCTCCTCTAGGCATATAAGTGGCCAGGAAATATATGAAAAAAGATGTCCACCATCATTAGTCATCAAAGGATACAATTTAAGCAACACATATTCACCACAGTAAATAAGAAAGAGGGAAAATGATTGATAGCATTTAATGTTGATGAGAACATGGAGCCATCATATATGTCATACTCTGATATACAAATTATGTGATTATTTAGAAAAGTTTGGCAATTTCTTATGAGACTAAACATAACTGTCTTCAAAACATATATTCACAAAAAGGCTGAAACAATCTTTATCTTATAAGGAGTTTAAAAAAAAAATAAGTGAAGTCTAGGTATTCCTCAATGGGAAATGCACAAAAGCTTTACAGTGTATTCATTAACACTGTGGAACACAGTTCTGTCCAGGGAGCTACAACAGAGATGAATCTTTCAACTTTATACCATTCCCAACTGTATTTTCTGTATGTTCATTTGTGTGACATTTTAGAAACAAACTAATCTACAAAAGAAGAGGTGGAGGAAGGAGAAGAAGAAGAGGAAGGAATTTATATTTTCAAAATACAAGAAATGCATATGTAAGATTTATACATTTTATTATATGTATATTCTACAGCAAAACAAAAAATTGTTAATAGGTGTTGAACTAGGAAGCGATATAATGATGTCCACCATTACTTTGGAATATATCAATAAAGATTAATTGTTGGCTGAGGGGTAGCTAGCTAGACGGGTGGATCTGTGATGCAAAAGTGCGGGAAGCCACTGCAGGTAGAATCCACAGGGCAGATTTCAGTCACGAGGAAAGAGCACGAGGCCGTTTTCATCTCTAGAGACATGGGGAGACCTGATGATGACATGACTTACCTACAGCCATGTAGTGGGCGTCAAAGCCCGTGAATCGTTCTTCATTGGAGAAATCTGACCGGAAAGTGACGGACATGAAGGTGCCAGGCGAAAGAACCACTTCCTGTCCGGGGGTCTGCTCGGTATCGGTGGTCTCCCTGCCACAAAAGGTCGCCAGCACCTGGTCTTCTGTTTCTACCTTTGGGGTCAAAGTGAAAAGGAATAAAATGAGTGCCTTCCCATGTCAGCCTCTCTCAGGATCTTCACGAAGACAGAGGACAGGCTGCCCACAAACAGATGAGGCAGTGTTGGAAACTCAAAGAGAGGGAGCTAGGAACGGTCAGATCTGCAGATGGCATGGGACTGGTGTAAGTGAACGTGGCCATGGGATCAGTTCCGTTCGTTGAGTTCGATTTCCTCAGCAGGCACTTGGTGTGTGCATCCTCACTGCCATCCCGATGAGTTATTCATTGAAAACAATTATACGGAAAACTTGAAAAACGGATTCTATATGCAGCAGGCACCTAATCATGCTTCCCGGGAAAAAGAAACACTACACACAATAAGTCATTCACAGAGCATCCAGTGTGTGCCTGCCACTGTACCAAGCGCGAGGAGACGGGATGAGATGAACAAAAGCTCTGTGGGACTGTGGTGTTCAGGCGAACAGAGACATAAGTGGGGCTGAACAGGGTGATAAGCGAATTCACAGAAGCAGTCAGGACTTGAAGGGTTCCCAACGCAACACAAAGCTGCAGGATGTTAAGAGTGTCTTGTTTTCAGCAGCCATTTCCCCAGCCTAGAACGGACCAGAACCTGGCACATAGTTATTTATCCAATAAATATTTGCTAACAAGAACTAAAGCTTCAAGACACATTCTGGGGGCTCTGAGGAGCCAGAGAGTCAGTGAAAACTGCAGGAGGGAACTGTATTTGAAAGGACATTGCAGCCTGCTGTGGTTGACCTTTGGTGACGTCAATGCTGTGAGTGGAAGAAATTAAAATTTTTTGAGCGAGAAGTCATGTAGTCATAACTGTATTTAATAGGTAGTCCTGAAACATTTAGAAACTGCTTTTTGGAGGCCTCCAGAAATGACATGCATGGACCCATGTTGAAATCAGGCGCAACATTCCCCTACTTGACAAAAGAATTCCTTGCTTTGGAAGGGCCACGGACCCTGGGAAAATTTGGATAACAAAGTAGAGATAACCTATTGCTTGCTCAAAGCTGTCTGGTTCGAGGAAAGAGCTGGTTGGTGTTTTTTTTTGACTGTGCACATTTAACCTACTTCCTTGTTCCTGCCTGAACAACTTACAGCTCGCTTGATTAAGCTTGTCTTTCTGTTGGTTAGCATCTGCACTGATGTTTGAACCAACCTACAGGAGAAGATCCTATGGAGAATGGTTTCCGTCCCTAAAAGGAAGTTCTCAAAGGCTGTCTGTCTTGAGTGGCTTCTAATGAGTCCATTGTTCTATTCCTAAGCCTAGTATGGCAGAATATCTTGACATCTGCCACTTCTGTTTTGAAACTAATGGTTTATTTATTTAAAATAAGAAGGAAAGCAATTTGCCCTGGCAACAAAACACAAGGACAATTAATCACTAATGTCGGGAACTGAAGTGTAAACAGAAGATGAGCTCATGGCTTTGCTATTTGTTCTCTCTCTGTAGATAGTAGCGATCTCCCACAGACTCTGGCTGTAGAATGTGCTTTTCTTCACACAGCTGAACTGCCACTCCTTGCCTTCCAGCGGCTAAGCTATTATGGTTAGTGGGGGTTTCCAGATAATTGAAGGTTTTTCTAACAGGAATCCTTAAAATCCTTTTCTATTAGGGTGGAATCACTATTTTCTTAAGTAAAATACCCTAAGCTTCCCTGGGTGAGCTCGAACATCACAAATGTCAAATGTCATTATACTACCTCAGAGTGGGACCCTCGGGGATACTGAGCCTGTCTGCTGTTTGCCCTGTGTGGAACACTGCTTAACTGTATGCCTCTGCAGGCTTTACATCTGTTCAATGAAATGCTCTACTTGGTGTACAGTGGTAGCCTTACTTTCTGTCTGCCTATTTTTACTATGATATAAATTAGAACCTATTTACACTGCTCTTGTTGGAATTTAATAGAAAGGAGATTTAATAGATTTAGAAGGACTAAGGGCAGAGATTCTTCAGTGGGTAGTTGCAAAACCCCAGTGTTCTAACTTGGTGGTAGTTGTTTCTAGTACCACAAGAGTATAGACCTGTAGGCCTGCAGACATCTCAACACACAGATCTAGGCTGACTGGTGAAGATAAGATTATTTATGAACCATATTGACACAGTTGAAAATTGAATAGCACTGAACTGTCAGGAATTAAGCAATAAGGACTGCAGCACAGGAACCTTTCTGTAGCCTGGTAGCCCTTCAGTCTCTTGGGTTTTGCAGTGTGCAGGGCACAGGATCTTTCAAGCAACATCAGCCACAGATAATCTGGAATAGAGATCTACTTGGGACCTAAAATGGATTTTCTCACTCCTTGCAACTTCTGGGATTAAGGACTATTTTCACGATGGTAAGCAATCACCACCTAAGGGCTACCCCAGTCTAGAGGACAGGGGTGCATGATCCAGCGGGAAACCAAGAAAACTGAGTCATAGATATTTGTAGAAGCAGACAAGAGACAGTCTGAGGTCCTAAGAATTCAGCCTGCAGCCCAGAATAGAAGCAGAGCATACTGCTGATGAGGAGGACCTGCAAGAGATTTAGTTTCTCTTCTTCCAGAGGAAGCTGAGACCCAGAGGGGAAGTGACTTCAGAAGAGCAGAGAGATAACTTGAGCACTCCTGATAGCATGTTTTGCTTTTGAGACAGTCTTGGGACTCAAGGAAGAGGCACCAACACAGGGGGTGTGACAAAGGACACAGACATTCGGCCAAATAACTTTCCTGGCTCGAGAGTCACTTGCAACCTTATCTTGGGTTCATGGGTTTTTCTTCCAGAGAGAATGTGGCTCAGTGACAGCTTAAGCCATAACCTAAATAGAAGGCTCACTGACCCTGGTAAACATTTATATCCCACTGTTATAAAGTGCTGCAAGATCATTTGCCTCCGAGTATAGCAAGATTGAGCTGTGGCTTCTGTTTTGACTGTCCTTGTATCTGGACTCATCATCATAGGAATGTGGTGGAGGCAACTTATCATGTGAAAACATGGAATTCATAACTGTACTTCCCATTTCCTACGATGGCAACCATATTGTTGTAAGCCATTGTTATTTAGGGCATCAGCATGTGGCTACATGTCGTCAATTGTCCTGATTTCTGTCTGGACTATAATATGAAAACTGCTTAAAAAAAATTACTTATTCTGTGACATGAGCTAACAAGCATGCACCCTGCCCCTGGGGATATGAAATTTAGTAGGAAAATAATATAAATGCTCAAATGTATGTGCCCTATGATATTGCCAGGGTATAATAACTGCGATGAAAATGGGCAGCCTTGGGCTTTAAGGAAGGAAAACAGATGTATCCAGCTGAGAGAGTCCAGGAAATCTGTAGGAGTTGGAAGACGTAGTTGAGTTGTAGAGCACTTGCTTGGCATCACTCACAAACAACACCAAAATGCTTCTGAAACCTGCTCTGGGCCCATGAGGGACATTTCATGCTTATTTTAAGCAGACATCAGCCTCCGTGCAGGAATACCTTATTAACAATTTAGCTGACCTAGGGCCCTAGAATTTCCTTCCTGCATAATTCTAGAGTTGTCCCAAAGAAGAGCTTGTGCAAATCTGGAAAGCAGTAGCCATTATTCTGTAAAGGCTGTTTTGGGCAGATGGAGAAGACATAATACGTTCTAACTTGTCTTCTTATTCCTCTACTCTACACCCAGTTCTTCTCTCCCACTACAGGCTCTGAGGACCAGCAGGGACGTGTAACTGCCATCTGATATGTGAATGTGGACCCTTAAAGGTTCACTGTCGTCTTTGAGCCAAGAGTTCTAGAACCTTTTTAGTTAGCTTCCTTTGTAGATGTCAATCTTTCCACTGATACCAGGGCTTTAGGAGAACCCATTTGGTAGCTTCCTCTGTGGCCCTCAGACTTTCCCCTCCTAACATTACCTCCCCTAACTCTTCCTACAAATGGTGTGAGCTCTAATATTCATGATCTTACATGCTCACAGAGACTCCGATTTAACTCTCCTGATTGAATGGTGAAGGGCAGTGGAATGCTGGAGTGTCCCTTGGTTTGGGGAATTGGCTCGTATACTGAACTCTAGAAGAATGGTAAAGAAACCAATAGTGGTTTCCTTAAACGAGCATGTGAGCTCTGTAGTGGTGAATCAATAGGGAAACCAGCTGTGGTAGGTTAGAAGGTGGAACATCAGCACAGCAGGCTGGCGCTCTGACTAAGAAGACATCCACAGAGCACTATGTGTGGGGATGCGCCATTGGCTGTGCACCACCTAGCTATCAAGTATCCACCGAGCTGTCAGAAATGTAATAACTTAGAGAGGCCTGGGCTAGGCTTGGGAATTGATCCTTTTACTAGAAAGAAAAATGTAGCTGCAAGATAAGGGTGAGGTCAAAGATGCTGTGTTATGACCTATGTGTTGAGTTCTGATGGACTTGAGACAGAGCCTGGAACTTATCACGCAAACCAGAAGTCAGATATGACTCTTATAGACTCAGAAGGGCTCTATCTCAGCACAAAAGCCAACTCGGGAAAACAACTCCGCTTGTTATTGTTTGCTGTTGTTTTATATAAAGAACTATATTCTCCCTTGTCTCAAAAAACAAAAAAAAATCCAAAAAACAAAACAAAAAACAAACCAAAAAAACAAACAAACAAAAGAACTATATTCCCATTCCTTTAGTCCTTAGATGGCTTAGATGGGAGTGGTGTTCCTGAGTACAGCCTGCCCTCTATTCTTTTAAGGTTACTTTGTTTGCTTGTTTGGTTGGTTGTTTTTTGTTTTTTTGTTTTTTTGTTTTTTGTTTTTTTTTTTGTTTTTTGTTTTTTTGATAAGATTTCTTCTCTGTGTAGCCCTAGTTGTCCTGGTCACTCTGTAGACCAGGCTGGCCTCAAACTCACAAAGAGCCACCTGCCTCTACTTCCATGTGCTGGGATTAACAACCTGCACCACCATTGCCTGGCATAATATTTTGTTTGCTAATCAACTCTTTTATTTCACATGTGTAATCCTATTCTGAAGTCACCACGAGAAGAAGCCTTAGGAGGCTCATTGGAGTATCAAAGTGATGTAGGACAGAGATGGGTTTCCTCCAGGGGATTTCTAGAAGATCTGGTTGACACTTACCATTTCACCACCAAGTGGGTATGTGAGATCATTTTGTACCTTTGGACTGCAGTGAATCTCTGACTCTAAGGTAGCCCAGGAAAGAATTCCATGCAGCCCAAATCAAATTCCTGACCACAGAATTTTGAACAGATGGAATGACGACGCTATTTAGCTATGAATGGCTGGAGTGGCTTATTACACAGTGAAAGAGAACTTGTGGGGACAAGGCTGTGAAAGAAGTGTCTGAGGACAATGAGTAAGTCTGACATTTGTGAGTGGGCATTTCGAGTACGGCAATCGAATAGATTCTTGGAGTCTTAGAAGTCCCTGCTCTTTGTCTTTAGCCTTTTCTACACCCTTAACCATAAACACAATGGTCAGCTCTACAGAAGCATCTGAGGAGGCAAGAACATTGGAACCTTCCGAGAGTGATTAGACCATTTGAGATTACATTTACAAAGTTATTCCTTGGTCTTATACATGGGGATGTAACCTTGGTTACATCCATCCATCCATCCATCCATCCATCCATACATATATACATACATATGTACATACATACACTGACTACACAAAATGAGAGTACAAAATAGAAGGAATTAGTGTTAAACTATAGGTAGTTCTTATTTGGTTTTAGAGTTAAAAAGAAACTTGGGCTTAAAGATTGATTCATTGATCTAATAAGACAGACTTGAATGACAAATATTTAATGTCTTTCCCTTAATAGACAGAATATATATATGAACCCCAATGGACACAAAAGTATATTGGGGCATTTGGTAAGAGGAGAAGCATGTTCACCTGCAGGAGCCAGGTCAGTGGATGACACTCCAGTCATGCTACTCTAGCAGGTGGCTTCGCATTCCAGTTAAAGAGCATGGGTGGAAGCAAATTAAGTGTACCAGACATCAGACAAGAACCGGATCCTGAAGAGAAAGGGGTGGTGGGGTGGTACGGAGTGCGTTGGCATTGATCACTCTTTAAAAGGCTCTTGAAAGCCAGCCCTGTGAAATCACATAGCTAGAAGACAGAAGATTTCAGTCGACTTCAGATAGATGTGCCGGGGATAGGGGTGGGGGTGTCAATGCCTTAGTCCTGGCCGACTGCATGTGGCTTTAAAAACCAAATGATGAACAGCGAGGAGTGACTGCTCATGCAGGCAGATCTCTGTGAGTTCCATGCCAGGAGTCATGTGGTGAGTTCCAGGATGAGAGAACTACTTAGTGAGACAACCTTTTCTCAATAAATAAACATCTACCTAAATAAAAACAAATAAATAAGATGATAATTCATCTTTATTCCTGTGTAACATTTTTGGCTGTGTGTTACTTGCTTCTAGTCTTGAGCATGTAATGAATGTAACTCAGAGAGACGTCACAGTTTCGAGCATGGAGAGGTCATATGAATTCCTCAAAGGTTACACAGCCTATGAGTAGGAAATCTGAGATAAAATTCACTTGTCTTGACTTCCAACTCTGGTCAAATAAATAGAATCCGGCAATTATGCCAATGGTCAGAGTTGAAAAAGATAGTTGAAGTGTACACTTTTTATTTCCTAGGTGGGGAAACTGAGTCTGGTTTTAAGTTACATCACAATGGCCCAGGTGTACTGATCTCCCCAGGTTAGTGGTCTCATCTTACTTTATTTTTTCAGCTAACCACAGTAAAACCTTTTTAACGGAGCTAGCTTGACAACACCACAAGAAGGTCCTGTCTCTGTGTAAAGGGCAGACACCATAAAGAATGAGGGGGCCTGAGAAAGAGCTCCCAGGTCCTGAGAGTCTGTAGCTGCCACTGGTGCCAGGAAGGAAGGTGAACTGAAGAGATTAGCATGTGCGGGGAGAGAAGAAAGGACCAGCAGGGGAGGGGTCTGGCCCAGAGCCTGGGAAACGGCATCGGGGCATACAGGCTTCCCGCAGGTGGGAGCCAACAGAGCCCCACATCTCAGCTGGAGGAGGCTGCAGTGGGGCAGCAAGGAGGCTCCTGGTACTGTAGCTGGGGAGGAGAGCCAGGGTGAATTTACAATCCCTCTAGCTTGTGAAGGAACGAAGGAACGGCTCAGAATCCTCCACCCCACCTCTTCCAGGATTGGGGGCTGCTAATTCATATGCAAATCCCTTTAGTGGAGGGAGGCTGGGCCCCACAGCTCAGTGCAGGAATATAGCTTGCAGACAGGATAAAACAAAGGATGGCTGTGTTTGATAGCATGGGCTGCCGGGCTCAAGGTATGTCCCAGACTGGACTGTGGGGAGGCAGGGATCAGCCGCACTTTGAATAACACCCCCCAGCAGTTTGCAGGAATGTATGAGCCCTTGTGTCCACTGCCATGGCTCAGAACCCTATCCCAACCAAGCCTGTTTATATCCTCAAATCCTTGCATAGAAATTCTTCACAGAGACTGGAAATGCAGATCTACGGG